>OMKZ01028976.1:0-15375 GCA_900302535.1 Neoniphon sammara
CATTACCCCTTCAAGACCCCAGCTGGGTCCCGCCTCACGTCGTAAAGACCCAGGAGGGCAGGAAGGCTTAAAAAAGAGCCGTGGCATTGTGTCGCTGCTAGTTTTCAGGGTGTTACGTGAGCCTTATTTGGAATAGACAGTGGGCCAGCTGAGCCAAGGGTCCCACGGAGGAAAAGCTCAGGGGAGTCAAGACACACTCGTCATTTGTGCCTGCAAATCACCTTGCCAGCAAAATGCCTTGGAACTAACAGGTTTACAGTGACAGAGAGGCCGCATCTGGCTTCTTGTGTTACTGCATGGGTGACAAATACAATTCATGGCGTGATTAAATCAAAGCGGATCATACCTCAAGTATTACTGAATATCCGGTATCCATATCCCTGCTACATAATAAGTGCAACCGGCATATATGACCTGCATATACTATATATTATGACAGTAGAAAGATCTGGGTTTGAAGTGGTCAAGTTTCAAGGTGAATTTGTTTTATTGCCTCTTGACTATTTCAATCTGTCAGGTGGGGCTGTCAGATGGCACGGTGTCTTGCATAACAAGGAGGCATCATAAGGAGGCGACTCTCTACTGCCCCCGAGTGGCTCTTCTTTGCTGCAACACACTTTAAGTCCTTGGGAGAAAAAAAAAGGCAGTAAGAACTGAATTTTGCATTCAAAAGGTGCATGGTTGATGGTTTATTGTTGAGACAGTGGAAACAACAGCTTACATTACACCTAATATCATGGTATTAGACACTCTTACTTTAGGAATGTAAATTGTTTACATGGTTTGGTTTGTACCTCGGTTCTCAGGCCACAGTCCGGTTTGTGTTTCAGTTTGGCTTGAAATAACTGAACTGACTAATAAGTCAAATGCTTTCTTTTTAATTTAAACACATACAAACAATTCAACACAAAATGTTGAATGGGGCTTTTGTCAACGTTCTGCAGCACAAAGCCTTTGCATGCGTCTCAAGGAAAAGTCAGTTATTAGGCCGAACACTGTAATTATTCAGAAGCAGTGTTAAATGTTCTACATTATTAATGTGTTTGCTATGATTTCATATAATGCTAATATAATATAATCCAAGAACTGTGCTGAGAGAGAAAAAAAAACTCATAGTTCACCACTCATACGGTTTGGTGAACAGAGGTTGCAGAAAGACAGCTTTTCAGTTTCAATACAAAATCATTACACCCCATAATGTTTTAGCAATACATCTTTTACTGTATTAGATACAGTGCAGCATTACAAGCTTTGCTGTTTCAGAAAAAATCTACATAACAAGCAAACTAAAGCATCCATTCCTTTTCCTTACAATATGAAACTTACAAAATAACAGAAACTTATGAAGTTTTAAAAAACTTCTTACAGCTATACAATTACATCTGAAACTGCAAAATTATTCCCAGTCCTCTTTGATGAAACTTTAGTCAAGACACCACATACATATAAAGCAGTAGTCTTAATTTATGTACAGAAAAGAAACCACAAAGCTAGAGAAGCCCTCTCCTTCTTTTGACACATCTTTGAGATAATTAGGCGGCCGAGCTGTGAGTATAGAATTTATCCTGTTAATAAGATGTCAAGTTCCCGGTGGAGAGGAGCAGGTAAGACATGGCACACTGTCCAAAGCAATACTCAAAGTCAGCCACTGTGACGCAAATACCATCGAGTCAATGACACAAGACCCCGCGGGACAAAGGAGTTGTCAAGTCCCCGAATATCATTTTTTTTATGGAGGTGAATTTGTGAGTGTGAGAGAGGAAGCAACAGCGCGGGACTACTTGTTATTTTCCCAAAGTGTGGGCGGGGGAGGGCTTTCTGCGGATACCTTTACACCTCAAACGCCGGGAACCTTGATTTCATTGGCTGCAGAAGGTCGACCAAGAAGTAGATGGTGCCTGCCATGCCTGCAAACAGGAAGTGACATGCTAAGTTTACATGCACAAAGGAGATATAACCTCATTCACAGTTAGCAGTCCTAAAACTTTAGACCGTAACAAGGCCAGTTTTCCAATGCTTTTTTCCACCATAGGGTTTTCAATTTATGCAGAAATAAGGTCTGTGGTAAATCAAACCATGGAGCACAACAAATGACCAACCCTGCACCAAAACAAACAAACTCCTCCATAAAACGTATTCATTTCTTGTTTAAAAATTTTATGTATTTTTCAGCTAGCAATCGACTTGAAGGCAGGAGGAGTAGCTACTGCAGCGGACATGCAATATGGGGCTGGTGGTGACATGACTTTGGCGGACCACGACCAATTGTTGTAGTTCATTTTAGCAAAGTGGCAAAATGTGTAAGATTTGTCTGCAACAGAGCTTAATTTCTTACAGTTTTGAAAGCTGTGTGGAAAAAAAATCCACTGGAAATCTGCTGAGGAAGCCCACAGCTAAAGTAACTTCATGCTGTAGTTTGCCCCTGTGCAGGAGAACGCCTCCCCTCCCTGATTATTCCCTATTTATTTATCATGGAGCTGTCAAAGAGCTTATTCTGGTAATACTTACTGACCTCAAATATAATGCCAACATCATCTGCCGAATATCTCCTCCCCTATTCATTCTACATAGCACTGTCCCAGAAAATACTACAATCTACGACACAACACTATTGGCCTAGAGATACAAATCTATTTATTGATCCTCTCACCCCCCCAAACCACTGGCAGTTTTGAAAGGCATGTTTCTTTAAAAAAAAAATCATCCAAATTACACCATTTATCATGGCCAGAAACTGTAAAAATAGAAATTATGGTTGGATTTTCACTTTTCTGACAGTCCTTGAACTAATCATGTACGCCAAACGCTTATGTGAAGAAAAATAACCAGATCTAAACTTAAAATACTGCTATTTCATCAAAATAACTTGCTTGGGGTTCAGAGGGTTAATGAAGCAATACTGTGATATTTTTGCGAAGTGGGACATCATATATTACCTTCAAAAAGTGAGTAGGGAGTGTCGGGCGTGCGGCATCCATGTCTGCCATAGTTCATGCACCAGTCTGCAAACTGGGGAGACAGAAAGAGGGAAAAGATGTGTCATGGCAACACCTCCCGAAGATTACACTGCAATGCAACCGTCCCAAGAGAATAGCGAGCAATGTCGACAACTGCTAAAAATTGTGCCCCTGTTGGTGAAATACTAGCATCTGTCGAGGTATCAGATTGTGACCACAATGTCACTCTGCCGCACTGGGAGCTTGTAACGGAGCGCCGGCGAGAGACATCTGAAGAGTTTATTTCCATCCTCTATGAATAGATCCATATTAATGAAAGCGCACGTGGGACTTATGCCACCTGGAAAGCGTCCAAAAAGTCCTTGCTACCCGCCGACTCTGCCTCCATTGACGCCGACTCGCACCGACAGCTACCGACCCATTGTCAATAAACATAAAAGGCCCCGCTTCTCAAACGCCCGCCGTTTCGTGAATAATTTTGGATTTTGAGGCTGGAGAACAGCCAACTGCGCTGCGATTGGGAGGACTTTGATGTGAGATGTGAAAGTCATATTAAACTTACTTCAAAGTCACAGAAAGCTGAGCGGACCAGCAGCATGCAGCTAAGGAAGCCACATTATGGAACAAGCTCCTTTTCTTGTTGTGGTTAAACTAAGAAAGACTATTAGAAAAACAGTGGGCTTAAATAAATATGTCCATCTCATTTATTTATCTTAGAGATTGGGGCAGCTGGTTTGTGACTGGTGACTTGCTGGTTCAGAAATGTTGCAGGTGAAACACTTCTTTTTTAAAGGAAGCTCATCATTTCTTGGCATTACTCCCAACCAGAAGGTAATGTAAAGACATGCATGTGCCATATGTTCCTCCAAAAGTATACACGCTCTTTTTATGGATTAAAAAAAAACATGAAAAACAAGATAATATTCTCCCTTGACTGCCACTTAAAGTCATGACACGAAAAATGACTTGCTGACAAATGTTCAATGCCATAACATTCGCCTATTTACTAATAAAAATGCCAAAGAATGTACAAAACTTTGTTTGTTTTTTTAAATCAAAATCCCATTACTTCTACATCCTGCAAAACTGTATGTCTTCCACAGCAACGTCATGCTGAACCAGTAGGCATGAACAAAAATTTCAATAAACCGATAAAAACAATTGCATCTCTTCCATGAAATAAAACTACCCTTCTCTCTCTAATTGATCACGCATTGGTTTATACTTTTGAAAGATGCCGCTCCATGTTAAACCCCACCCAAAAAAAACTGTAAATACAAAACAGAAAAACAGAAAATACATCAAATGAAGGAACCAAGAGGCTCTCAAAATGCTGTTTCACTGTGACTTTAAACAGCTTTTGGTACCTCAACCAGATATTAATTCATCTGCTATTTACTGAGCACTGCTGAGGCATAAATCAAGTATTTTGATACTTTACTTTACTGTACTTTATCGTAAATGGCTGTTGCACCAGGTGTGTAATAGATACAGATTACATTACGATGTCTACACCACTGTCATGATGCTTGCTCTCACCATGCAGGCTCTGTAAAGGTGCTTGGGATTCTGCGTTAGCCGATAGAGGGCGAGGAAGGTGTAGGCGTTGCCCGCCGCCCCGTGACAGAGCCCGTAGCCCTTCTTCAGCAAGCCATAGCGCCACACCACCTCGCCACACTGCAGGGCGTCTTCCAGGTACTGAGACACACCGAACACCTGGAGCAAGGCATGTAAGAGAAGAGAAATGCATACTTAGAAAGAGAATTTATGACCTGAGGAAGCTTAACGGGCACGAGATGCCACTGTCATAGTTGAGCGTTTGAGAAACACTGCCATCGTATTATGAACGGCTGTGCTTTGAGTAGCATCTGCTTGGCTGCAAAGGGAAGCTTTTAATCTGAAAAAACAGGTCTCCAAACAAGCCTTGGCAAGGAGGGGGCACAAAATTATTTGTAGAATCATATAAAATCTACATTTCTAATCAATTATTGTGTTTTAAAATCTAAATGCCTTTTTCTTGTGAAAAAATATTTTCTGCCTTAAGGCGCCTTCCAATAATTAATAAGCAAAAGAACACTTATCTCTCAATAAATACTGCGACTGTCCAATAAAGCAGTGCACAAAAAAAATTCTAATAAATTTCACCATCATTTAATTTATACATCAACAAAAACAAACAAAAAACTCTTCAGCACTAGATGGCACCCTGACACTATAAGGCATTTTGTTTTTGCTCTTAATCTCAACATTTGCTGGGTGTTGGACCATGAGCACATACTATACTTGTAATACCAGTCTAGCAACTTTTTTAAATAATATAAAACAGATATGTTTCAAAGAAGAGCTCTTAATAGCCCTTCATTCATTTTTAGAGTCAAATTGAAAAATTTCATTCCAAAATGAAATAGCCACCATCTGAACAAACGTGACACTCTTACAAAATGAAAGACAGCACAAAATGAAACCAAGTGATGGCACTTTTTAAACAAAAAATTTAAGTCCCTTACTGCCAAAATGATAAGCCATCGTACACACTCGAGTATGCTATGTCCTTGAGAGACAGTGTACGTTCTCCTCCACCACTGAAGTGTAATCTTTAAGGTCAAATTGTTTGTTCTTCTTCAATTTATTTTTGTTTTAGATCTTTACCTGATTGCTGCATCGCTATCAATATTTGTTTTAATTACAGTTTTCTATGTCCCTTAGCTTAACACTTCAATAAAATATCTGAGGTAAAAATGAATTTCCAAGTCAAAAAACAAACAAACAAACAAAAAAAAACATAAGCCATTTACAGACAGGATCCTCTACATTTTACAGACAATGAATTATAACCCTCAGATATTGACTTTATCCTTTTAAAAATGCATTTGCAGTGTTTTGAAACAGAACCCAGCCTTACCTTGCCACTTTGACATTTACCTTGTAGGCCTGCAGGAGCATGTAGATGACGCCTGGGGCCCCGTGGCACCAGTGCACCAGCAGGTCGCGGTCATCGCCGATACAGGGCGGGTAGTTTCCCGTGGGGAACCTGAGCCGGCAGACGTGGTCGACGCTGGGCTTCACCAGCCGGTGCACCCACTCTCCTCCGGAGACGAAGCCCGGCTGCGAGGAGCGAAGATTACACGGCATTAGAAAGAAGACAAGGAAGCAACAGGCGGCGGCTTCAGTTCAATTCTAATTAGCTGGCAAGAGACACACTGACATCTGCATTGGACTACTTGCAACCAGTGTCCGAGATTAACTTTCTGGCTCACCTACCAAGGGCTGGTAAACTAAAAAACCCAACTGCCAAGAATAATCCTCCCGGGCAAAAACAATGAATATGCAATTTCATCGAAATAAATTGCCCAGACCAGCTTTCAATCCCACCGTTTAATGTGGAGAATCAAGCACTGCGGGTTAATTTAAAACTTGCTCACTCACTTGCACAACAGATCAAGTTTGTAATTCATCATGAGGTGCAACCAGTATTCAGAATTACAAGAGCGCATTTTGAAGCGTAAAAAGTAATGGGCCAGTGCAGCAGGTGACCTTTACAGATTTATCAGCCAAGACAAATTTTACCCGCTTTTGGCACTTGGCGGGTGGTAATTTTGGACCGTTTGCTAATTATAAATGGGCGTTGCTGCAGAAATTGTTTGAGTTGTTAACGAAATTGCCGTCTTAAATCAAGCATGAATAACGTGTCTGAGTTTGTGAGGAAATGGGCAAAATGCAGCGGCGAATTTATCCGGCCGTCCAGAAGTGATGGGCAAATAATTCTGAGCAATTCTCAGCAAACGGGCATCAGTTTGCGTTACCTGCATTAGGTAGTAGTAGATGCCAGCCAGGCCGTGGGCGGCGCCGACATACTGCTCCTGATACCACTCGTACATCAGAGGGCTGTGATCCTGGAGCCGCAGCCTCTTGGACAGATTGTCACCAGACACCAGCACTGCCTCACTGATCTGAGAGGGAAAAAAAACAAGATTAATGGACATGAATAAGAGCAAATCAGTGATAAATGACAAATAAAACTGTTAGTGGCATTATCCTATAAGATAAGCAGGAGTGTGTAACAATTTTGTACCAAAACTGAAAACAAGACTCGAAAGTCTTTGTTTGTGTTGAATTATTGGCATAAGTTTAAAGTAAAAAGAGAGAATTTTTATTGTGCAACAGTTCATTTTGTTCAAGCTGGACTGTGTTACAAACTGAACTGTGACTAGTGTGAACTGTAACACCCAGACAACAGCAGGCTTATAACTGAGAGGCTGGGAAATCCTGGGAAAATCTGGGCAAACCCACACAACTACCAACAGGAGAGGGCTGTGACTACTGGCAAAAAAAAAAACGTGCACACTGAGGTAACCTTCCCTGCATAAAGCAAAGTATGAAAATAAATAAATAAATAAAAAACAGAACTGTGCTTCCCATATAGGCTATATATTAACAGCTGCCCAGTCCATCTGTCTGCCTTTTATTTATCAGTGACTCGAGTGCGACCAACCTGCTGTATGTACTGCAGGGGGATCTTGTCCTGTCCCAGCTGCTGGTTGATGAAGATGAGGGAGTACACGTAGCCCATCCTACCATAGAGCAGCTCGTCTGGCAGCCCGCCTGAACCCTTCACCACAGTCTGATGCAGCTGTAGCAGCCTGGGAAAGACGCACGAGGAAGGGATGGGTGCAGTTGAAATTGCAAATCAGGAGCACGTCCTGTTGTAGCTGGTTGTTATACCAGGTCAAAAGGGTTCTTCATGTAATTTGGTGAATAAGGGCTATTATGCGCGTTGAGCGATTTGGCTGAGTGCGTCTGTGCTTGCATGTTTAGGAGGCTGTGATAGCAGTGGCCTGATCTGACTAGCAGCCATACAGTCTTACACAGGGGGGAATCTCCTATCAAGAGGCTAGCTAGAGTATGAAAATACCAAGCAAAGTGAAACTAAGTCCTGGAACAGACAAAATGGGCCAAATATTGCACTTTTGTCTCAGTATTATAAATTTCCAACATGTTTTAGAGTACTGCAGAACATTTATTTTGTATTTTTAAATTGGCCTTTACAAACTGGGCTGTCTTCACTGTCAAGAGACTGTGTGGCTGTTATCTCACGTTGCATGCACCTACAAGGAGTGCTGGGCGATATGGACAAAATCAAATGTCACAATATCTGTCTTATATTTACATGCACAAGAGTGTTGATAAACAGTCAGAAAATGTCATCCCTTTTCTGTAATGCAACCTTTAAAACCAGGAAAAGACAACATTTATATCACTTTATTACATTATATAAAATCCTAGACAATATCTAGTCTCACATCATGATATTGACATAATATTTATATATGGACCAACCCAATCTACAAGGCCCACCACCAATTACAACTGCTACAAAGCTTGGTTGGCAGCAGGTTGTTTTTGGCTAACAGGCACAGAAAGAGAACCCTTTATAAGGAGGCGACCTGCCAAAATGGCTGTAACAGAGGAATTCCCAGAATATGGGATCAATTACTGTGATCAGGAACATACAAAACAAAGGACAGCAGGAAAATGATCAACCATAAAAAATGAACAGGAGTTTTCTGTCCACAGCCTGACCTGTTGATGTACTCGTCGGACTCCTGCACCCTCTGCAGGCGGTGGTGGACAACTGCCGCCACAGCCAAGGGCCCCGCATCCCCGCACAGGAAGGTGACGTCATGGCGGCGCGTCAGACACTTGAGGCTGTGGCTGACATAGTCTAGAGCCTTCTGCAGGTGGTAGGGCTCACCGAATACACTGTGGAGGTGCAGGTAGAGCACAGCAATGCCTGCGGACAAACAGATGGACATATTGAGGATGCTTTCATTCATCGTCTTGTAGTAACTTGTTTCCCTTGCAAAGGTTTCCAGTGAGGACGGGAAAGCCTCAAAAATTATACATGGGATTGGGCTGCACAAGAATCAATTTATGTTGAATGTAACTGAAAATAAAAATAAAACATATAAATAAAACCATCAAGGCAACAGTATTCCAGCACACTCCTCTAAATGATGCTTTCTGATGTTGTGCATGACCCCTATTTCACAAATTAAGTTGCATGATGGCATTTATTGTCAAGGTGTATAAAACAAAGCATTACCTTTTATAATTATTCCACAAACAAAACTATTTTTTCAAGTACCGAAAACAAAGTTGTGAGGGGAAAAAATACTGTCTGCGATGATAAGATTCATTGCAATAAGGGTGTGTGAATCTTTGGCTTGACCGTTTCAGTTCAATTCATGATTCACTCAGTGATGATTCCTCTGAATGATTCTTTTTCTTTTTTGTGAACAATTAAACTTGATTCCAGTTTGTAAACTGCAATTTGATTTAGCACTTTTTGCCAAAACTTTACATCCAACAAATATACATGTGCAATAATATAGGACTATCCTTCTTCTTCTACTTCTTCTTCTGAAATGTGAAAAAAAAATCAGATAGCAGAGTTACTTAAACATCATTTCCGCTAACAAGAAACTAACAAAAAATCAACAACACACAATTCAGTGTATTCTGTTAGATCATCACAACATTCGTTTTTTTTTTTTTTCAAAGAATCGTGCATGAATTGATTCAAAACATTTCATATTGATTATCGATTCAGGCCAAAGTCAAAACAATTCAATCTATTCATTTCTTCAATTGGCAGAATTTATAATCAATGCAATAAATGAATTTTTACCCAGCTATTTTTTGTCAGTTATGAGCACACTGATGGTATTAAAGTTCATCTAGTTGGCATACAGCTGCAGTGTTGTAATTTTTATCTTTTTTTTTCCATTCAAAGCATATGATGTCAGTTCAGATACTTGGTTTTCTACCCAAAGCCGTACATGGCACATAACAGCAGCTCGGCCATGTAGTCACCTGTCCAGCCCGTGTAGCTGGTGCAGTCTCTCGGGTCAGCAGACTTCAGCCCATTTTCCATGACAGCTAAAAGCTCACTAACCTTGCTGCTCAGCCGCTGGGCAAACTCTGGCGTGAGCTGAGAGGATGAGAGAAAAAACAGTAGGTGCACAAGAAATGCACACACATATACACAACATGGTACACATCCTGCTTGCATTACCTTGCCCTGAGAGTCGAACAGGGCTTGTGTGGATTCGGGCCTCCCATCATAGTCTGCATATGGGTTTTTCAACGCTCTGGTGTCCATTTTTATTCAGAATAGTGTCGTAGCTGCTGCTCTAGTTTACAACTAGGTCAGATAAAATGGGAAGCAGGGACAGGGGGAAACAGAGAACATACAGTGGATATAACGGTTAGCCGTCAAAAATACAACTTATCTGCAGTCTAGACATTCGCAGTGCAACACACCCACATATTGCTAGCTAACTAGCTAGCTTAGCTGTATCATTCAGGCTAACAGCTACGATTTGTCCGAGCATATTCATTCGGAAAAGTGTAATAAAATGCGCAAATTTTGTACAAAGTCAATAATGGGCACCAACATGGGACAGTTCAAACTGCGTAGCAGGCATACATACCCCTGCAACGGCTGTGTAATGTTGATGTTGCGTCTTCTTCGTCCCCTCCTTCTCTTGGCGGGTGTTGGATTTTAGCTCTGCTGCCACCTGCTGTTGCGGATGTATTATTACTACCGGTCACAAACGGTATTCCACTATAGGAACATTTTATACATGTTAACATTATAACCCTTGATCGCAAGTGCAAAAAATATATTAGTCAAAATACTTGTGGGGCACAGGTTAAATAAAAAACGAAAATGAAAAAAGAAAAGAACCTGGTGAAATCTTCTTGTCGAAACGCATTTCGTAGTAATTGTGAAGAAACCACGTGCCTTCTAGTGTGAGATGAACTGTGGGGACTGAACCCATGAATGATTCCTGCATACATCGGCACCTTGGAAAGTATGCACAGCTGCGCATAAAGAGACTATACAATTTTATGAAAACAAAATCATGTACACAAACAAGTTGGTACTTTGCCATTGACATCTGATGAAAAGTTCCTGCTGTGACATTATTGATTGGGTGTGGCCAGAAGTGCTGGAAGTTTCATTGCCTACAGTGCAGTGCAACAGAAGTTTTCTGCAAGTGTTGACTCACTCTTTAAAATTTGTGTGTTTTTATGCATTTTTTTTCTTTTCTTCCTGTCATACATTTTTTAGTGCTGATTCACTCTTTAATTCCACTGCACCTAGCTTACCCCTACACTGTATGTGCAATTTGATTCATTGGACCCCATAAGTGTGTTCTATGGATGATGATTTTTTAATTCTGCTGTTAATATTTAAAACAAATATAATTTGATGTTTTATGTTTTCTGGGAATCTCCAGCAGACCATAGTAGATGTAAAGGTAGGCTGTAGGACTTGAGGTTCCCAACCCCAGCTCTATAGTCCTTTATGCAATCTTATAAGAGGTCCAAGCAAAGTTAGCAGTGGTTAACTTCACAATAAAGATTGGACAGTGAGAGAATGATGAAAAAAAAATCTGTTTTGCTCTTTTTTCACTTATCTGTGGGGTGAAAAGTTTTGGAAATCCCTGTTGTACTGATTTGAAATCTTTGCACCCCACCAGTTAGAGAGCAAAATGGGGGAAAACTGCAGCAACACAGAGGCCTAAGAGGTTTGGTTGACAATTACATATAAGTGGAGTGAAGAGAGTGGATACTTGTTTACAGCGGCTTTTAACCACAGTACAATGATCTCCTGTGAGCCCAGAATGACTCTGACATATGTGTCTAATCTTCAACATTAGCTTTTCAACATGTATGACTGTTTCCTAAAGCTGTAGGGCAACTGTATGTTAATAGACACCTTTTTAAGCGATTCCCCGCTGACGATTCCACACCGACACTGCAATGGTATCACAAATAACTTTCAAGACATGCAGCCCGGCCTCATCACTTTCTCAATTCGCGGTCACAGGGTGGGACATGGTTTACACACGCTGCTGCCATGGAAACATCATGTGCGACCGATCTGCTTTTGACCTTCTGCAAAACCCAAAGCAACATCTCATTCCTCTGGATGGCGATGATAATTACTGTAGCCACACAGAACACAGAGACGGTATTGATTCACATTCAGCTGAGGCTCGGCGCTCCGCAGTCTCACTCACTGCAGAGAGGGAAGCTGCACCAGCCCTGTGCAAGGTGAAAAATCTGCCAGTGGGATGAGATAATCCCACTTGCTTCCAATGTAGTTTCCCTTGTTTCAGGAATTTTTCTGGGAACAAGTATAAATATGTTGAAATAAGGCAGAAAAAGGCAGATCAAAAATAACGGAATTATCCTTTAATTCACCAGAAATTGTTAATATGCAAAAAAATGTAGGAGGGGTTATTTTAAATCTGATGTTTTAACGTCACCACTTTGATTCTGTTTGTCATTGTTCAAGTATGACACATCTAAACAATTCAAAACTTTACGCAAACCAAAATATCTTCTCATATGAGGGTCCTTATAAGGCAAAATCACTTCAAATTGTGCCTTAATGAAAGTCAACTTAAGACCAAAACATGAAAAAGTTGAAAACTCCTGATCTAAATGCTTTTACTGTGTAATGATGGTTTTTGGTGGTAAGCGTCTTTATCAGTCATTAGTTTGAAGATTACATTGCTTTGATGATAACTTCAAAATATGACTCATCCAGTTTTGCCTCATTCTAGTGTTTTTTTATGCACGTCTTGCTTTTATGTAACAATTTGTGGAGGTGCTTATGCCCAGGACTTTTACTTTTGATGTTTCATTTATATTCCTTATTTTAATCATCTGTGCAACCTTGTCTTTGAAATGCACAATAATTGGATTGACCATGGCACTAGATTTGTTATTGTCATCACTGTCACTCTTTGTTGTTTAGTGTTTACCTTTGTGCAATTTATTTATTTATTTATTTTGTGCATGCTCAGTAATTTCCTCCTTTGGTGAGAGGAGCTCGGCAGCTGTCATTTCCATATCAATTGACTGGGTGAAGGCTGGTCGTGCAGTGCAAAGTCTTTGCTTATACCTCAGGACTGTTTTACGTCGCCTTGAGGGACAGGAAATGGAAATGAGTCTCATAATGCAACAAGATGCAGGAGGAGACCTTCGGGCTTGATTAGAGCGCCTCTTTGAAAGATCCAGTTATTGAGTTGAATATCTGTCATGGTGCACCTATGGGAAACCGGCTTCATGGAGGGAAAATATTCATTAGCGGCAATATTGATCATCATTAGTTGTTTCCAGCACAGGGCAGCATCCAGGATGAGACCGACTGTGCTGATTGCTGTGGTCCAATTATGCATTTTCACTGCAAGAAATTTCCACTTTGACATGCAGTTCAGTCGCATATTCAGTGTTCAATTCTTGTTTTTCTTCAAACAAGGTAAAATATCTGCCAGTGGGATGAGATAATCCCACTTGTTTCCAATGCTAATCAACTCGTTTCCAGAATTTTCTTGAATCAAGGGTCATTTTCTTGATCCTAGTGGGCTGATCTGCCTTATTTCATCATGTTTATACTTACAATTTCTGAAACTGCATTTGAAGCAAGTGGGATTATCTCATCCCACTGGCAGATGTTTTCCCCTGTTTGAAGAAAAGCAAGATTTTAACAGAGACTACAGGGCTAAATGACTTCTTAAGATGGAAATTTTATGCAGTGTTGAAGCACTTTTGTGTTCCAGACACACTTCTAAATTATGCTTTTTCTCTGTTTTCTCATGTTGTAAATGCAATAATATCAATGGAAACTTGGAGCTGTGTGTCATTGTCTCGCTTTCAGCTTTTAGAGGATGCACACCTGCTGAGCAGGGTCCAAGTCATCCGAACACAATGTGACAACCTGACAAACCAAACTTCGGATCAGTTGTGATTGATTTGCCCCCAAAAACCATCACCTTTTTGTCTGCCCCTCCACTCCTCCCCAACTTTCTCCCTCTCTCTCTCTCTCTTTCCCACCACTCTTTTCGTCTCACACAGCCACCTGATATTAACATGGACAAACCACCTGCTGCTAAAGGTGTATGAACGCTGCCAGCTGAGTGTCTCGGCAGACTCCAAGCCATGATGCACAAAGCTGACATACTTGACCCCCAGTCGTAGCCTGCAGCATATTCTCCTTCTCCCCCTACAATAAGAAAAAAAAAGAGAAAAAAAGAGAGAGAACTAAGAGTCAGAGAGAGGCCCTCTGCCTCGTCTCCTCTGTCCAGCTCTGTAATGGTTGGACCGCTGTCATGCACTTGCAGCGTTTATCCAGGGGCTCTATCTCCAATCTCCAGCCTCAGACCTGCTTCAGGTCGTGGCTGAAGACTTAGCTGCACATTCATTGGCTCCCTCAGAGAGCCAACATGGCTGCAGTGCTAGTGAAGGTATTTCACTACATCTCATCATGCAACAGGAGCAGGTCATAAGGACACTGGGTCTTCTTACAAAATCTGGGCAAAATCTGGTTTAAAGTGTTGTGCTTGCAATAGAGGTGGGATGATATGAAAATGATGATTATCATGACTGAACAGTTTTAGTTATCAAAGTATTGTTCAAATGTGCTGAAAACGTTTTAAATAAATAGACATTTAAATTATTTTACCATGTTTTCTATTGAAAATCACAGTTCAAAGGTGCATTTTGCAAAAATGAGGGTTGATTTGAAGCATGGAGCATTTAGACTCAAGCGATAAAATATAGAATACACTGCAAAAAAATCTCCATCTTAACAAGTCAACTAGTCTCATATTCAGTCAAACAAGTGGGATTATCTCATGACACTGGAAGATTTTATTTTATTTATTTATTTATTTTTTACCTTGTTTGAAAAATATCAACAATATGTTAATGTATGTTGTTTTTTTTTGCAGCGTAAGCATATCATTCACCAGTATTCAGGCTGACGATGAGAGCCATGAACACTCACTCAACCATCGAATTTCGTGCTCACTCCACGTTGCGTCTAAACAGTCTTGAATTTAATCAACACTTCGCAATTTTGCATAATGAACCTTTAAATTATCAGCGCTATAAACTGTTTCTGTTTCGTGTTTCTTCAGCTAGAATGTGTTTAAAACCAATTCCATGGATTTAAATGAAGGAAATGTACTGAGCTGGTGATTTAAAATGCAGCCAACAAAATAACGGGTCATCATGTGTACTGCACAAACAGAGCCAGACACGCAATGCATAGTGAAGTGTGTTTACAAGAACAGGAGGTGTTAACTGAAAGCTTACGCTAACATCCTTTTAGCAAGTGAGATAGACAAATGTGAATGAGAAGAATTGACTGGTTGATGCAGACAGTATGTACAGCAAAAAAACATAACCTTTAAAAAAAAAAAAAAACACTAATCAAAAGCAGTTGAAAAAATATATTTTATCATGGTTTTTAATGAAACCGATATAGCCTGGGAATGTGCTTATGATATGGACTCTACATGATGCATGCTTTTAAGTGGTTAAATTTGTGATAAAT
>OMKZ01028981.1:0-13386 GCA_900302535.1 Neoniphon sammara
CCTGGTCCAAGGTTTCTTAGCCGCCTTCGGTGGTGTGAAGCAAGCAGCCTGTGTAGCCAAGCCAGTCTTTTCTGTGGATGACAGCTCAGGCTTTTGTCTACGGAGAGTTTGCAGGCAGTCTGGGGATGACAGCTCAGGCCTTTGTCTAAGCACAGTTACCAGGCGTTCGAGGCAAAAATAAAAGTGCCACCTGTAATCCTTCCCGTCATCTGCCAACTCGTCTCTCTTCTGCCTCCTCTTCTTCCTCTCCATCATCTCTCGCCGTCTTGCTATCAATCATTTTCCGTGTGCTTATTTTGTCCTCCTCTAACACCATTTAGTCAATGTTTTTTTCTGTACCAAATATATTTTCTCATGGTTTTTCCTCACAGTTTTTTTTTTCATAACCGACACTGTACAGTCATGGCTGGCTAATGCGCCACCCTCCCTGTGTCACTTCTCACCGCGTCAGCCGGGGTAACTGTACAGTGCTTAGTTACTGGTAGTAGTGTGCTTTTTTTTTTTTTTTTTGAAGCCATGCTGTTAGCAAGGAGTGCTCTTTGCTAGACTGGGGTCAGGGTGGGAAATTAGCACCAGCTGCCAGCCAAACACTGGTGAAATTTGGTCGTGGCTTCTAAGTCTATTCTACCAGCCACTTTAACAAGTTAACAACCATTGTTCAGAGGTCGAATGTGTTTTTTTTTTCCAAAGCAAATGAGCAATAAAAGTTAGTTTCCCACCCTGTTCAGAGTCCTTTTCTGCTGGTGGCGAATTCATCTGGGGTGCTGGTTCTGATTCTGAGAGCGGGCCAGAACTGGGTAGGCTAGGTTTACATTCAGCTGGTCGTTGTGTTGGACCAAAGAGACGTTTTTGTAATGGAGCACCAGGTCTTTGAGGGAGGAATAGAGATTGTAGGGCTCAGCAAATCCATAGCCTGTGGCTGTCTTGTAGATGACGCAATGCTTGGCATCACCTTCCACACTGGAAACAAGGAGACAAAGATGCACAGTTATACTGGAGGATACTCAAAAGGACTTGACTCGATGCATTACTTATTATTCCATGATCTGGGTAAACAGTTGTTTCAGATTGGCTGGAAGAGTGTGGGTTAAAACTATGTAATGCACACATAGTCTAATCGCTGCTCTAATTTCATACGCTGGTCATTAAGTTCAGAACCAACCTGTGTAACCATAGCAACAAACTCAAACAGTAGCAAGCCCCAGTAAACGTTAAAAGTTTGCACCTCAATCAGCTAGCTCATGAATATTGTGCCCAAGACATACAGCAAGAGTAAATGAATGCTGTCTAAATTTTTGGCAAGTGACCATCGTATAAGTGTGACTTAGAGGTGTTTGTTAAAGAGTTTCTAATGCACTCCACGCAGGAATCCACCCTCCAACACGTGTTGGGTAGTTCTTTGCCTCTGTGTCATGAATTAAAACCCCTTAATACACACCTCCCCTACTTGTTGAACTGCAATTGAGTGTTTACAAGAGTAAAAAGTAATATTAAAGGGAAATTAAACGCTTGGATGCTTACATTGTTCTATTTCATCAATCTGTGATATTTAAATATATACAGTATATTTTGTGATGAAGTGCACTGTCTACTTCTGCTTCAGTCAGTGATTTCCTGCATTTCCCAGAATAACTTCTGAAAACCACCAAAAAAGGACAGCTGTGAACTTGTTCCACTCAGTTGTTGGTTGTACATGCAGGTAGAGAGAGCAATAGTGGTTGTGATAGCGAATGTGATAATAACAGCAAGAGAGTGGGTTTTTCCAGTCAGGAAAAAATGAGTCATGCCCCTTACTCAAAACACAGCATGTATTCTAGCTGTATTGTATTCTGGTGTAATGAGGTTACTGTCGGTGGAGAAATCAGCGTCTCTGCATCCATTACGGTGGATTTCTCCTTTTATGATCATTGAAAACTGGTGACTCTGGGTCTAGAAAGATGCCCTTCTTTTTTGATTCTTGTTTGTTGATGCTTTAGATAAAGCTGCAAAGGAACTATCTTCATCTTGTCATGTCACATCATGTATGTTTGGCCAGTTAAACCAACAAAAATTGGGCTTAGAGTTGCAAGGTGCATTCCCAACAGCTTTTTTTAGCAATGTTAAAGTGAACAAAAACCCCACAGGAAACACTGGCAGCGAGGAAAAAAACACTCACACTACAGAACAGGCGAAGGAGCCCTTCTGTGATTGGCTCTCACGGATGAGGAAGGTTCCATCACATTTGCCTCTCAGCATCTCCTCAGCCTGGGTGCGCTTGATGTCGCCCACATACCAGGTGCACTCGTCGTGGTGGGGCGAGCTCTCATCATCCTCCACCAGTGAGTAGGAGCTGGAAACACACAAGCAAAGCAGAAAACGTCTTCAACATTTTTATCCACTGAACTCACTCACTTTTTAAACTGCACCACTTTTGTCATTGATGTACAAATTGCTGAGGCAACACTTCATCTTACACACTTTTGCGTCTTACCATTGTAGCAATTTCTGTCTACTTTTCTTTGGTTCAATTAGTCTGTTTTGTGTATATTTTATGGCACCCAGCTTTGTTTTACCTTCGTATTTTCTACTGTATTTTATGAATTTATCTCGTTTTATTTTGATTTTGTGAAGCACTTTGTAGTGCTATACGTATAAAGTACATATAGAGTTAGTTATTGGTTATTACTTACTCATCAGCATCATTCTTTATGCCCAGCCATTCATTGATCTTCTTCTGCCTCGTCCCCTTCTGTGTGAGCCATCTGCAAAGGCACAACACCATGAACTGAACACTGACAGCCTGCTTACTTCATGCACAAGATACAACATTTACAAAAGGGTGTGTTTGTGTGTGTGCGTGCATGTATGTATTCCCTAAAATGGAAGCAAAACACAGACAAAAGTTTTTGCTGTTCATGTATGGAGGAAATATCTGATTGTGAACTCTCCTTACATCAGGTACTGGTCTCTGATTTTGCGGAGCTGCATCAGATCAGGCTTGAGGCTGTTCATCTTCTTGTCGATCTCTCGGTTATCGGAGACCTGCTGCCTCAGGTCCTGCTCCAGCTTACGCTTGCTGTCGTGGATCTCCGTCACCCGAGACTTCAGACGCTCCGAGTTGCTCTGGATCCTGATTCGGAAGAGACAAAATTAAGTCTAAGAATGTGCAGCACAGTGCAACATTGGCCTGTAGCCTTCAATTAGAAACAAAACACCCCAACAAAAGACTTCCAAATTAGAAAAACTGTAAGAAACATCCTGCTATAGCAACAAATGCAATGGTGTGATTATGTGCTCTCATTTTGATTTACATTCCTGTAAGCATGACTGCAGCTTTAAGTGTTTCAGTATTTAAACATACAGGCTACAGCGACATTAGAATAACAACATTGAGTTACAGAGTGAGGTATCAAGTTGCATCAAAACTACTGATATTTGTTTCAAAATGCTGGTATTGACTTGGTACCTTAGCATCCATTCTAGTAACATCCCTAGTTTTGACATTAATAGAAAACAAAGGTTCCCATACTTAATTTGTGTATAGACGTAAACTGTTGTCAGCTGCACAAAACTGGTCTTCAAATAAGACTATATTTAAGACTATATTACTTTTGGATCTCCTTCTCGTTGCCCTCGCGTTGGAACCGCTCCAAAGACTCTCTGCTGTAGCGCTCCTGAGTCTCACACTGCTCCTCGAAGATCTTGATGGTCTCGTTGAAGGCTTCAATGGCTGTGCGCTTCATCTGCAGCTCCTGTGGAAAGGAGGGAAACAGACAGTGAAGGGCTGGGATTGTTCATCGTCCATGTGTTTTTCCTTGCCAAAAAACTGCGACTGATGAGATACTGTCTGACTTTGTGATATAAAAAGCATCAGAGGGGAGGACTAAACTCCATCTGCATTTTTTTGTCTCAGTAAGCTCTACTGCTGTTACTTTGCATATCTTCATAGTGTAATCCATATTTTCTTCCACATTCATACATTCTACTGGTCATATTTTTACACTGAAATTGATGCATATGTTAATGTAAAGATGCGTATGTTAATAAAATCCCCTTTTTCTATTAATCTAATCTATTTTTCTTTGCTGTAGCCTATTGCTAATTGCTACAATCCAATTTCCCCTAAGGTATTATTCAAGTTTTATCATGACTGTTATCTGGGAGAAACATTCAAATCAACCTACTCTGAAAATATAATTTAATATAATCCAGAATACTGTGTAACATACTGTTGTGTATGTGAGAGCTGAATTCACGTACCTGTGAGGTGCGTGTGTATTCCTCGTACAGGGAGTCGTACTCGCGGCTCTTCTCCTGGTACTGCTCATGGTAGACCTTCAGCTGCTCTCCAACCTCCTCTATACTGTTCTCCTTCACCAACTGGCAAGTACAGAAAATTAGAAATATGCAATAATCAACCAATTGACAATTAAGTCATTGCACGTATAGCATAGCTGTACCTTAGGGTTCACTTGTTATGTGGTTGTGTAAGAACATACAGTGATGAACACAAGAATGAATGAAATATAATTTAAGTCTAGATAGTAGCCCCTGCCTATATTTTCTCTTTGATACAGTGCCTCAAACTGGGGCTATGCAGAATATAGGATGCATAAGGTGCAACACATAGGGGGCGCCAAAAGCACAGATGAAAAAAAAAACATATTTTGAATTTCTTTCCACAAAATTTAAACCAAACTATTTTAGCACAAGTTGTTTTTTTTTTATCAAACTGATAAAAAAAGAGTGGGCAGATCAGAAACTAGAGAGCAGCAGGTAAAGCTGAGGATGCTTTTGTCAGTCAGGACAGCGCAGTGGATGAGAGCAGAGACATTCCTGATCCCTCTGAGCCATCAGACCGGCCTCCCTGCACTGAAAAAACTGACTCATTTCATCAGCTGAAGTTTGATGCCAGGCCTGTGAAAAGCACCGAGGGCCCATATCCCACAACAGAAAGAAGTAACAGCCGATTCTCTCATGGATATACTGTTCTTATTTAGCCTCCATCAAAGATAAAGCAAACAGGATGCACTGATTTGCTTGCAAACTATGTGGAAGTGCGCAAACATATAACAGCTGCTTAGCTTGGAGATATAATAATTGTTTGTTTCACCACAAAATTGGGACTTATCACTTTCCTAGCTTAGGTAGCAATAGGGAAAAGCATTGACAGGCAACTCCAAAATGCCATGGAAACAAAAAGGGTGTACAGGAAATCCGCTAAAACGCACATCTTAAATTTTTAAGCTGATTAATATTATCTAAGTAAAGAGAATTGGTTAGTAAAACGGAATGATTAGCTGCACACTTTTTGACTGAGATTTTATCCAAAAAACCACAACAAAATGAAAATATTTCATGAAAAGAAACCACTTTGAGCAGGCCATGTTCAATCTGACTGTTGAAACTACTGACAGCAAACTTCAGCAACACATTTCTGCATCAAAGGAAGTTTGCAGAAATATCGTGCCTTGAAACTGAGATGGACAGTTTGAAGAGATGGGAGAATCTGTCACTCAATATGTCACATCACATCACATCAAGTCACACTTCTACAGACTTCATTCAAGACATTTATCTAGCAAGCTGCCTTCTAAAAGGAAATGCAAAGGTGCTTCTTAAGAAGGCTGACACTAGACAAAGAATTAACCAATTTTACATGGGTCTACTTGGAGTAAAATTTTTAGATTGGACTTCCAAAGCAAAAATGGCAGCTATTCCCTGATGTATCAGGGATGATGACTCTTGAGGTATCAATGCCAAAAAGCTCAAATCTTGTGTCTGAAAAATCTCTTTCTTGTAGCAAATACAATCACCAAACTGCTAAATGCTCTGTGTTGTGTGTACAGTAACCAACCTGTTGGTATTTGGAGATGGGGTAAAGAAGCTTGGTGTCCAGCTTGGCGTTGTACTGGGCCAGGGACTCGTGGCGGTAGTGGTTGATGAGCTCCACTACAGACTGGAAGGTAAGAGGCTCTGAGAAGCCGTACCTCCCCTCCCGGTGGTAGATCTTTATAAGCTTGTTGTTCCCTCCTTTCCTGCAGGAGGACACAGGAGTCAAAATGAAAGTGGGTACGCAAAAACTGCAAATTTGGCTGTATGTAATTCGTGCAAAATATTCTACACACAAGTCCAAGGCCAAATTAACTTTTAATATTCACTTGGATGTTGTTTCTTTCCCTTTGACACCTCGGTACTCTCAGTAACTATTCCATTACTTTATCTGAGGATAGGAGATTAACATTACTGGTCTTCAGTAACAAAGTTTAAACCAGAGGCAGGAGTGTTGCTTTACCTGAGAGTGAGGGTGTATTCACCCTCCAGTTTACTGGAGGCATCCCGGACCAGGAAGGTCCCATCAGGAGTGTCACGCAGCTTTTCATTCACTTCCTCTCTGAAAATAAGTACACATCATCCACTCTATCAGTGATTAGGTCTAATTAAAAAAATTAAATAATTTTCCACAATCAAAACCATATCACACACCTAAAGTGCTTTTCCCAGGAGAAAATAATCATAGTTTAAATACAAATTTCCAGAAATCAGAGGACAGAGGTACTGGTGCAAAGTACACCAATAAGTTTGTGATATGCATTGGTTGCTTGTAATGCTAATTGCACAACAGTGATTTCAGCAAGCTGTTTGATGTATTCAGTATGAGTGGACTATTGGACTGGTATGGCACCCTATAATCCAAATTTAATTCTACCCACTGTAGTTCATGGTGCCAGTAAAAACCGAAATTATGCACAAGTAATTTACCTGGAGATTTCTCCCCAGTACCACTCAGCGTCGTTCAGCAGGCTGCATGTGTCTGTCATGGCTGATGGCGTCATTTTTGACTTCACTGGCTTCGCTGGGAGAGCTGGACATGCACATACACACAGACCACCGTTAGAAACTTTCTGTAGTCATGGAATGGATCCAAACAATTACAATGAGTTAAAGTTTCCACCTAATCCTTCAGGCAAAGTGTTAGTGAAAAGAAACTTGTCAAAGCCTTGAACACAGCTTAAAGCATTAAACTCTATCCAATACATTAAAACTATGATTAAAAACTGTACCTATCAGCACCTACAAATACAATTTTCTGTTTTCATGATGCAAGAGAATGAAAGGTTAATATGGCAGATTACAATGCAATGAACAAAAATTGCCTTATAACATAAAAAGTCCTTTTTGCGACCTTCCAGGCAGCCATTTGTTTCCATTCATTTCAATACAATATAAAAATCAGTTTGCTGAGGCCTAAATTTTGTTAGAGATAGGTAATCTAACATGTGAGCATCCCGTCCGAATTTGTTTTTGTCAAAATTACCTCACTGTTGCATGGTAACTTAGTGTAATGCCTACACTGATTCGAAACAGGTTGGAGGGAAGCTCCGATATCCGGGACTTCAAAATCAGCTGCCAAACTGCGCTGCTTTCACAGGCTGTTTGCTCAGAAAATCAAACCCAGAAGACAAAGGCTAAGAAAACATGGACACTATAAAAAGAACAATGTGGATCTGTCTTCTTCTTGCAATAAAAGTTACGATATTTAGCCTGGCTGATTAACAAGCAGGAAATTTGTTTTTCTGATTTATCTAATGGCATACGAATACGCCATTCCTTTTTGTCAAACGAGGATAAGTTTTCCAGGCAGAGACAATAACATAATATACACGTCTGCCAGGAAACAGTCCCTGAAGAAAACAGTGTTGTACAAACTGAAGTCAAATGTCCATGACGTCTTAATCCGGGCAGAAGTGTTAGCTGGAACAGCCGACAAGCTTAAGCTAGGCCTGGGAAATCATGTAGATATTTAAAAATCTAAACAAGCATTATCCTTTGGAAATGGTCAGTGTCCATGCAGCGGGCTGCAGCATGCAAAAACACCAGTATAATCCTTTAATAAAAGTCATGTACCTGGAGGAGTGAGTTCATGCTCCACAGTTCTCTCAATCAGCAGCCTCTCCAGTGCTAGGGCAGGGAACTCCTCATCCAATGACAACCTGCCAATCAATCAATCAAAAAATCGATCAATCAAGCTATCAGTAGTTTTAAACAAACCACGGTCAAGGGTCCCAATTTCACACATATCAGCTGTAGATTTGCTGAAGTATTACAGTGGTCTAATGTGTCTAGATTGACATTCTCATAGTTATAAAGGCCTCATGTTACTGTCATGCCAAATGTTCAAGATTTTTCACTCAGATCCTTTAAACTTGTGAGGAAAGATAAAAGCGGAGCTCAGCCTGGTCAAACTTTTGCTGTTTGTCCACCCTAACACCTTGCACCCAGTTTCCGCCCTTCATTCACCCAATCCTGGACGAGGGAGCACTTATGCAAATGCGGCAACATCCACACTGTTTCAAAATTCAATTGATATGTGACCTCATATGCATCCAGTGCACCAAAACATTCTGGCCAAAATTATTATTACAATTCTGACTGTGTGCACTCCCGTCGTATCGATCCCTGCATCACACACCAGTTGAACCGTCACTCACCAAGGGGTAGAGGAGCCTGTCCGAATCAGCAGTGGTCCAAAGATCTTCCCCAGCGTGTGTGTGTCCAGGCCGTTGCTGGGCTGAGCCTGGGTGACCTTGGCCAGGTGTGTGAGGAGGTACTGCAGCGTGAGGCGGTGGTGGAGAGGGACGCTGGTGGAGCTCTCCAGGACCAGGCTCACCTCCCTGTCCCGACTACCGGCTACCGCACCATCTGAGACAGGGGTCAGATAGCCACACTGAGGAGCTTGTCTTATGTATTGTGACACACTGACTAATTATGTTGACACTGATATTTTATACTCTTGTCACATAATCTAGAATATGTCACTGGAGCAATTAATCAGAGAAAACTGTATTTGCAAATACTGTTTGGCCCAGGTCTGAGCAGACATTTCAACCCTGACTGCAAAACACGGTTTATTCTACTAGTTGAAATGTACTGTGCTGTGTGGATAATAGATGTTTCTGTAAATACGTCTATTTGGGATGAAATCATGTTGACCTCGTATCGAGGGTATATTCTAAGTGTCTGTGCAGAGGAGAATCAGCTGAAGCATTTCTGGGATGCCTCGGTGAGCTCATACCCTCCTTACACTTCTCTCCATTCTCGCAGCTGTGACATGTAACCTTCCTCGGTCAGCAGCATATAAGGCTTAGCTCATTTTAGGCCTCGTGCAATTCTTTCACATAGATTAGATGTATTGAAGCTATGAAGGGTGGCATTCTCCTCTCTAAAAACACATCATCAGCAGCACACAGCTCATTTTGGGGCTAATGCTATTCTATTACCATCCCACATCTAGAGAGGTCAGGACACATTCAGGGGTTTAGCACAATGTGACTTCAGTTTGGCTTTTTGCAAAGGGCTTTTAACAAGTCATTATGGGAGGGAGGTAATTGCACAGAGTAGGAGACACAACTCTCTTTTATTCAATAAAAGCGTGACCTTTCAGTCTCTCTGTCCTCACTGGAAAAAAATACAGAAGTTGGCAAAACTGCCTCCACTGCCTCTGCAGCCTTGAAAGAAATCTACCTACCTGCAAGTCTGAAATGCAACTAAGAGATGGGACGTACCCGCTGACTGCTGTAGGACCTGCTGTTGCAATGTGACAGCAGACTGTAGGTCAGCGTAGATACAGGCAGGGATGAGGGGTGATGGGAGGTCTCTCAGGTAATGCAGGACACACTCTGACAGGAAACCCACATCACTCTGACTCATGTCACTCTCTGGACCACAGCAAATACACAGGGCAAGGAAAAATAAAATATAAATCAATCAACCAGCCATGAAGAAAACTGGTAACATCCTGTCAACTTTTTATTTCATTTGAACATTCACCGAAAGTTTAAATAAGGCAGCCTGTGACCTGTAAGGAGCTTGTGGCAGAAGAGCCATGCCATTGAGCAAGGCACTTAAGTGGAACTGATAGTAGGGCTAGTGGTTGAATTAGGCATTTCTTCAGCATGAATATAAAATGCATGTGTACTGCTGCAAAAGAGCATTCATGCTCAGAAAACTACCATTATGTAACCAGCAAAATTCAAAAGTCCTATTTTGACAACTAGAGTAAGTCTCTGGAACAAAGCTTAATGTGCAGTGTAAACACAAATATACATTATTACTCACATCATAGAAAAAAGTGTATATCCTTGACTTGAATATACACTGACTCAAGCTAACTCACCAGAAATCAGGCTGTGCACTGGGCTGTCTGAGGCCAAGGAACTAGCTGTCCTGTACAGTGTTTTAGAGTCCAGACCTGAGACAGACAGATAATGTAATGCAATAATGATGAATATACTGTAAATCTTCTTTAGAGGAAAATTTTAGTCAAGCAAAAAAAAAGCACAGTAAAGCAGAGCAGAGCAGTAAAGAGACGTGTACCAGAATTTAAGGGGAGCTTGCGATAAAAGAGAGCAACAGCACATTCAACTCACACTAAACTTGGCATTCGTTAAATGAAGTTCACATGAATGCAAGCCCAACACTACAGCCATCAGCTCATTCTTATGAAGGGGGGGCTCCTCTTTTATGCATGGCTGCATGGTTTGAGTTAGATAACTTAGAGTAACATGACAGATATTGTATGAAGAGAAAGGAGGGGATAATGTAATAGAAATAGTGGACATTCAATACAGATGTATAGCTGTGCATGTGGCAACGCCCAGGAGAGCTACTAGTGGGGGGATTAAGATGAAATAATAGTCTTGGTTTTTATTACCGGCTGGAGAAGACGGAGCTAAGGCAGGCAGGGCCGCCTCATGGTTAGAAACAGGATCTAACTGATGGGTTGTTGTTTTTTTTTTGATGGATGATACCGATATTTTGGCTTTGAAAATGTCAATAGCTGATACATTTTGTGCCACTGTTCAATATCTAAAAACTACCTTGATCTGAAGTAACAAGGATTTGCTCCTGAGTACTATATTCTTGTCAGGGTGGGAAAGCCCCCACAATGGCATTTAGACGACGAGACACTAAAACTCTCCGCTGAAATTTGGGATAATGAAATTCTTTGAGATTTAGCGGCTTCTTCAAACAGGAAGACCTGCCCCACCTGTTTAAAATGGAAAGGGGACCTCTGGGATGCATTACTGCATTTAAATGAAGACTTAATTTACAGAAAGTAGGCCTATTACTGAAAAAGTCGAAAGTATAGGTCTAAATAAAACATGCAAATTGCCATTGTGGTCAGGGAGACACACTAAAGGTAGAAGAGTTACTAACATGCCCAATATCGGCCCAATGTATTGGCAAACCAGTATATATAAATGTATCAATGCCACCATTTAGTAAGAAAGACTGTTGTGTAATCAGGTTTGATCACCACAACAGTCACACTGTCAAAATGTCTCAGAATAAAACATTTTAACTCTAAATTTCTCTTTTGGGTCCCAGGCTGGAAAAAAAAAAGCTGATGAACTCTGGGCCCAGACGGATAAGGAGGAGCAGAGCTTGGGGGCACTTCCTTGAGACAAGCCAGTCTCTCAGGTAGTTGTCAAAACCACACCATGCAGTCAGAGTGTGTGTAATGTATAATAGCGTTGTAAAGTACTCGAGTATCCAGCGCCGTAAGTAATACAAGATTATTGTTTATTATCTTTCAACAGACTGATATTGTGAAGAAATAATGATTTAGTGTTACTGTGATGCACCATTCGGCTGTCAAAACAAACGCTAAAAAGCAAAAACTAATTAAAATCTCTCACAGAATGGGATTTGATACTGTTCTGATGGGCATCAGTGTAATGAACATCAGCTTGGTTATTTAACATTTGATTTTGCGTATTAGCAGATATTGCTATGTATCAATTGTTGCATATTTGTTACATTGTTATGTACTGCTATATTGTTCCATATCAATATCAAAGTAACATTATTCTGATCTTAACTGAGTCCATATAGCCCTAAAGGGAGGATGGATCTTTCTCAGCTGCTGTGTGAACGGGATGACGGGGTGTGTATGCATGCGTGCTCATGTGCACGTATCTCAGTGTGTTTGCAGCTGTATATGCATGTGTGTAGCTGTGAATGTATAACCATGTATGTGCATAGAGATATTTGTGACTGTCTGAGGTAAAGAGGAAAAAAAAAAAAGGTAAAAGCTTTGTTAATAACGGTGTGTGAATCAACCGACGACACAGGGCTCTCAGCAAGATGGTAACTAATGCGAACGCTGTTTTAATTTATAATGCATTAACCCACAATGTAGATATCTATATCCAGGAAAACCTACTGAGTGCTGTGTCTAGACCTGTCTGTCTGACTGCCAGGCTCGGGAAAGGAGCCTGATGCAGTACATGTGTCTGTATGTGTTTCTGTGCTCGTGCATACGCTGGCGAAAGCATGAAAGCGAAGTGGCAGGCAGACAGACAGCCACAGATAGATGGACAGGCGGGGAGGCAGGGAGACAGGCTGAAAGACGAGAGGACAGAGACAAGAAAGTTGGCCAGCTGACAGGGTCGTACCTCTCTTCTCTATGGCCTGGATCAGGCTGACGAGCGCTGGGGGAGCAGTCTCTGGCGGTGTGAACTGCTCACTCAGGTCCGGCATAGAAACAGCTGAAACAACAACACAAATCACCATTACACTTCTGGCACACAGCCTCCACAAGCCACAGGGGTGCTGCAGCCATGACAAGGGCACACTTGACTAGGAGCAGTCGCAGATGTATGGTGTGTATAATGGTGTAAATATCTAAAAAAAAAAAAAAAAATCTACCAAGAAAAATAAATTTGATGTAGGTGTAGGTGGAGATCAGTATTCATTTTGCAAGAAGCACACCTGTTTTGCAAAAAGCGCTTAGTAAAAGTATGACCAAAGTTAGACAACAACCATAACAAACAAACCCATAACAAACCCTGTTGAGCCAACATTTTACTGAAATGCAGACAAAAGTTTGCAAATTATCTATTTTACTGTGGTACTGTGTCCCAATGTAGTCTAGCTGATGAGATATATGACAATAGCAAAGGCCCAACAGTAAATGTACAAAGGAAAAGAAAATGGCCTTTAGTCAGAAGAGTGAAAATGAAAAAACAAACAAAAAGAAGAAAAAAATCTGCTGATGGTGTGCAAAACCTTTATCTACTTTATCTACTCCCCATGGACTATATGGACTATATCAGGCATCTTTTCAGTCTGAGAGAAAGAGAAAAGGAGAAAGCAAAAAGGAAAAAAGAGAGATCCCATTTCCCTCCCTCCCCTCCTTCTCTTTTTTTCCCCTCCTTTTCTTTTCTCCCCTCTCTCTTTCTCTCCTTCTCTCCAGTCCGTCCTGCTCGGCGTTTCGCCTTGGCTCTTTGCGTGAGTGGAGCACAATAAAGGATTTAATCAAAACTCCTGAACAAGCAAAAGCCCTGTGGCAGTATGCCAGGCCAGGCCAGGCAGGCAGGCAGGCAGGCAGGCAGGCAGCGC
>OMKZ01028983.1:0-12587 GCA_900302535.1 Neoniphon sammara
ACAATGTGTTCCAATAGCATTATTAACTTTGTAAACTGACTTTCAGAACATGCTAAATTAGCCATTGACAACAACTGAAAATACACTTTTACCTGTATGTGTTTGTTCAGGTTTGACGGAGAATTCTTGAATGCCAGAAGCTCATGGTTTTTAGGGTGGTCACAAGACACAACGCATTCGCCATGAATCGTTCTTGGAGCCGACAACATCCAAGAGTTCTCTTAAATATGGCCATGGATGGGGAATGTCTTGCTTCGCCGAACCTGGTTCACTTTTCTCATCCATGACACTCCGTCAAAGCTGTATATATGGGGATGCTAAACAAGTCTGTAGTATTTGATACAATTTCAGCTGGAGGTGGCACTTAAAGATTTGAAAAATTGCCACCTGAGGAGCACCTTGCACCGATGGTAGCTGAGAGCAGCTTCGGCAGCTGGAAGCAGCTGCACCGGCAGCTTACAGGTCTCATACAGCATTTTCTTCAGGAAATGCACCCATTCTATTTTTTTTCTTCTTGGTGCCCGAAAACTATCTAGAGCTCAGAAACCGTAAGACCTTAAGCTCCCAAATTTGGAACATAGGTTGCTAATCCCCCCACTACTCAGGCACAAAAAATCACCCAGATGGTAACGCTAGAACAATGACTGTATTTTGCCTTTTTTGGCCTATAACTTCTTAACTGTAAGTCTCAAAAACAAAATTCTTTTGTTGCTGGATTCTGTGGGTCCGTACGAATTGATCAATATGAATCACACCCATTTACACTTGGAAAGATTTTACGCTATTTTGAATTTTTTCCAAATCTGTTTTTTCGCTACTCCTACAGATTTTGAACAATTGACACCAAATTTGGCACAGAGCATGTCTGGACCAAGATGCATAAAGTTATTGTCTGGATTTTTGTTATTTTATACTGTTTGCCGATAATTTGTGTTCAAAATTGGCTTGTTAGGCTAATTTTACATTATTTGCAATAACTCTTGAATTCATTGAGATTTCCACTTGAAATTTCAGACACATGTTCAGGAGCTTTCAGTAAGCTTATGTATTAAAGCACATTGCTCTTCACCTCTAGGGGGCGCCACAAATGCAAAAAGTTTATATCTTGTAAATCGCTGCGTGAATTGGTTGGAAATTCGGTTTGTTTGTTCTCCAGTCATCACTCAGTCCATGCAAAAAATTTGGTAATGATTGATTAAAGTGGTTTATTAAAACAAATATAAATTTCTAGACATTTCACATTCCAAACTTCAACAAATCATAAAAAATTACCTGTATGTCCAACAGAGCTGAAATTTCTTCATCACATCCACTGATGTGTGACAAAAGTTTGCCTCACTGCAACCTATGGTCAATTCAGAGGTCCATCACTCTATATTTTTCAAAATATACTCAATTAACATCTATATTTCCACAAGTCTTCATTCAAATGCTTCCAAAATGGACACAGACATTCTTTATGCCAGATATTAGATATCACGTTTCAAATGGTGCTCAGATATGTCAAATGATGAGTCCACAGTGACATTCAGTGTCTTACTGTATTTAGGACTGTATGCATATTTTCTCTTTCACCAAATATTTGATCAAACTTCACCAAATTCTTTGACAATTCACCTGATATTGGAATTGCAAGTATTGTTGGTGATTTTTTTAAGTTTAAACTGTAACAGCCCAGCCAAGAAACAGCAGAGTCCTCGGCAGAGCTGATGGGGGATAATTACTGGCACCTGTGGAGTGTGTGTTAGAGAGAGGACAGACAGGGAAGGGTGGCATGATTAAGAAGCAAGTGTTTGAGCCAAGCCAAGCAAGTTGAAGTTCAACATTAGAATGAGATTTTTTTTTTTTAATCAGAATTTTCTCAACAACATTTGACTGTTGTAAGCATTTTAAGTTTAACCCCAGTCTGACACTTGTGGGAGGCACCATTGCACTCAGTGAAGAGTTCCTTTTGCATTGGTGTGTTAGCCCCGCCCCTACACTTTAGACACGCCTTCTTTCATAACTGAAAACTATTTCTCGTAGACTCTCGCAGGAGGCAGCATTGAACTCAGCAGAGTTCTATTTTCATTTTTGTTGGTTAGCCCCACCCCCTATATGTTAGCCATGCCCTCTTTCATAAACATAAATGAAACGTTTCTCGTTCACACTTATGGGGGGCACCATTGCACTCACCAGAGAGTTACTTTTTCATTGGTGTGAGTTAGCTCCGCCCCTACACTTTAGCCACGCCCCCTTTCATAACTCATTAATTTATTCTCACAGACGCTCACCAACATTCTGACTCTCACCAACATTGTGACTGTTGTAAGAGTTTTAAGTTTAAACAGTCAAAAATACCCAAGTCTGGCACATGTGATGTCATTGCCTCAAGCTGTAAGAAGGTGTGTGGAAAGCCATGTCTCCCCAGTGATGCAGTCAGTAAGTCGCCTTCTTTGGGGATACATAGGTCCCCGCTTTGAGTCCCGGTGTGTCCAATTGAAACTTGCCAACCATGCAACAATTTATGCATGTGGCATGTTTTCAAATTCTTCTGAAGGTCATATTAAGTCGAAGATTGCCTTTTGTGCTTGGACCCCGCTCATTGCCGCTTGCGGCTATATTTGTTTTTATCATTGTAATTTATAGGAACAATCAAGAAAAAAAGCCCCAGGAATATATGCGGAAGAGAGAGAGAAGGCAGAGATAAAAAAAGAGAGAGATTACACACACACCCACACACAAACCAGCGATGTGTGCTGCTGGTGGTGTTGTATCTCCTCCAGAGTCAGAGGATACTATGGGGTTCAAGTATTGGCTGACCTGCTTTTCCCCTGGGGAAGTCTACCCAAGTCAGCCACAAAAACACAGCAGCTCAGCCTGTTCTTGTCCTATATACAAACGCTCCACATATATTTTTATACCTGCTCCAGCGAAAAAGAGAAGGCCATTATGCTCAATAGGGATTTTCTTCCTCCTACTGTTACCCACAGCGATTTTCTTTCATGGGCAGCGGAGAGTAAGGGAGCTGGCAGGGGGGAAAAATTGCAGCGAGGAAAATAACCGAGGGTTGTTTCTGAGCATCCAGCTCGCCTTCCATGAGATGAAATGCCGTACTGTAAATCCAAAAGTAAATAAATGTTTGCTGTGGGAGCCTTGTTGTTTCACTGTCTCATGCCTGTCCAAGAAATATCTTAAAAGTACGGAGATGAGTGCAGAGGCTTCCTTAAAAACACACATGCATCTACCGCTCCTGCTGTGCATGGCATATTTTTTTCTGTACATCAGAATTTGGGAAGCGAAAAAGAGATCAAACTGCATTAAACATAATTTTGGAGAGAGAATAACGGGTAGGCTTGCATGAGCGGATGTAGAAGTTTTTCAGAGTTTTGTGGGAGCGTTTCACTGTGTGTGTGTGTGTGTGTGTATGTGTGTGTGTGTGTGTGTGTGTGTGTTTGCATGTGTGTCACTCCTATACCTGCAAGCACCGCACCAGCAGACAGCCCCAACAGGCGCTCAGGTAAAGTGGGATCTTTTCTAACCTGCTGGCCGCTTTCTAACTTTCTGAATTCCATTTCATGACACAATGACAGATAAAAACCTAACAGCACTGCCTCTCCATATCGCCTTCCTCCGGCTCCCTATCTCCATTTCTTACTGTGCCACAAACCTGCTGCAATAAAAACTCCAAAACTCCCTTGGCTGGATTCCCTCACACCTCCATCTACAACATTCTAAAATGCTTAGTTGTTCCTAAGAGCCAATTACAGCACATTGTACAACAGGTTGTTTCAGCCAAGCAGTTGGACTTTGATTTGACCAAAACACATTCCAACTGTGCTGATAATTCCACAAAAGACACAGCTAGCTACTGCATTGTTCGAAATGGAATTGATTGTGCTGTTAACTCTTGGTAAAAACAAAAATTTCCTTTGTTTCCTCCTCATTTCTATTCTCATAAAAACAGCCAAAATAAGCTGTACTTTCATTATGAGGTTCAAAACATGGTGACATTACTTGCAAACTAACACAAAACCATGTGCATGCTCAGATCCGTAAAATTGGAAAACAAAATGCTTGTGTGAGTGATGCAATTTGCAAACTTGTTGTAGACAGCAATTTGCAAATGTGTGAAATGTTTTGCAAATGAATGTCTTTGATGTTACAAGCTATGATCAATAATTCCTCGTGAGTTATTGAAAATATTTGCAGCCAAATTGGCAGTGTCTTCCCTTTAAAAAAAATGCATCTTATAAATGCCCTCTTGGATATTATTGAAATATGACATGGTATAGCATGTTATACATTTAGATCCACATAACTGCTGCGTGCACAACTGAATACACACACTCGAGACACATGCTAACAAACCTAACACTATGATTTGTTGCAGTATAAAGAATAAGCAATGCTGGTAGTGGTGGGAAGTGGAGCTCACCAGTGATTGGTTATTTCGTTTTGCATGTGGGTGCCAGGGCCCAGCGCCCTGCGTGGCTTGTAGGTGAATTCCCACGGGATAACTTGATGAGTGCTCTAAGTGATTTGATGGACATGGACACTTGTTGCATCCACTGAATACATGAAAGATTCTCATTTCAGTTACAAGGGGTCAATTAAGCGATGCAGCGAAATAGAGCAGTACTACCAAGGCCTTTTAATGAACCGCATGCAGTAATCCACTCACTAGCCATTTTATATTCTGTGCCACCCCATTCATGAAAATGGATTGCTTGTACAGACAGCGAGTCATGTGGTTGTGGTTTTCTACATAAAGCAGGCAGAAAAGCATCAACAGATACAGCTGCTGCCCAATCGTATACATTACAGAACAGAAAAGGGGAGAATGAAGTAAGTGAGTTAAGACACAGTGAGGGGGATATGACTCTTGTCAGAACTCTGTGTACCAGTTCCATAAATGTCACGTAAATGTAAAGTGTGTAAGATATGGAATCACTTTGGGGATTTTCACTCAGGACAGTGTCTACAGTTTACTGAGGTCTAAGTAAAGTAGTAAAGTAGACAACTAAAAATAACATCTCAAGAAAACAGTGTTGTGCAGAATGGCAACTGCAAATGCACAATGACCTTATATTCTTTACTGAGTATGTAGGTGTAAGCAGCAATTCTCTCTTATCTAAAGCTGCCAAAGGTCAAGAATTTTCAAAGGAACGCTTTGGTATAATCTGCAAGTTTCAAGTAACAAGAAAGCACTTTCATAGTGAATTTAGCAGCTGTGGTCTAAGCCTTTCTATTCGCTTAGCTTAGCTTTACCAAGTGCTAGCATTTATCTACCATGGCTGTGTTTGCACATAATGTGGTTTGAATGAGCAGGCCCAATCCAATTTATAAACCATTAAATTATAAACCACAGTCACCTATGCTTAACTATACACAATATAGAACTTCTTACCCTGACACATTTTGCTGATTGAAACATGTGATGTGTCACATGAAAACTTATAGTTGTCAGTCCTATGTTTCTTTTAAGTCTTTAAAAGAAAATTCCTTCCTCAGATGCTAAATATTATCAATGTATGATGTTCAATGTATTCCACCAGTTATTTTATCATAGTGTTGTAAATTACTTTTTTGGTGTAGCCCACCCACTTTTCTCGAACCTGCAACCTACATAGGTGGTGGGAGCGATAGCATGCTACATTTTTTCCATTTGAGACAGGAAAGATAAGAATGCTATGCCGTGCGTTCTTAAAATGACAGAAAACCCAAACCGAGCGTTGTATTTCACATCTAATCACTTTGTCTTTCAAGCCAGCCTTCCTCTTCCTTGATCTATGAATGCAAAATCGGAAGCTGTCACAACACGGTGTTCATGGAAATGTTAACAAAACCGTGGCTGGAGACTGCTGCTAGCTGAGCATGGCTAATTTATTAGCAACATTCCAAACCATGACAGAATGGATGTAAAGCCAATGAAAACAGTCTAACAAGACACTGTTAAATATATTAATGATGGATTCATAGCTAAATGTTAGCCAGGCTTTGAGAGTTTTTTTTCCAGTGGAATATGTTAATACAACTACTAGATGTGGATGTGGGGAAGGTTGATATGAATGTGAAATATCCACCTTCTACCATGCAAAAATACAGATGGGTGGCTAGAAGCATTTGGAAACTGGGGTGTCACATGCCTGTCTTGAGAGACTAATTGATCTGCAAAGACGTAAGCTGTGGCTGCATCCTGTTCAGCTCTGCTCCATTCTCCATTCTTCAGTCTATTCTGGAGGAGGGGGATTGGCTGGACCTGATGGTTTTGAGCTTTGAATTATATGGTTCTTTATGGCTTTTATATGATCTTGCAGTGTAACTTTGATTCTTTACTTTTGAACAGAGATTACAAATAAGTTTTGTAGATAAAGTATTTAAAAAGGTAGAGAGAACACAACGGTTTTGCCAATTGGTATATCAAATCCCCTTATAATGCCATGCCTACTTTGCAACTTTAATTTTGCAACTTCCATTCGTAAAGTATTTTAAGTATGATGCAATGTGCAATGAATATTTCACCTAATTAGGCACTTCAGCTAAAATACCTTTCCTCCACATTTCAGCACACTGTGAGTAAAATGTGCTGAGAGCATGCACCCCTTTCTAAGACGAAGGGGAGAAAAAGATGAAATAGAGAACTTTTTTAAAATACAGTGTTATGGCTGTCAACAGTACAATTTGCAGGGAGGCTCATCATTGCTCCTGTTGACTGCAAAGTCTTGCAGATGAGATCTCAGGTGGATGGATAAAGGGTGGAAACAGCAGTGTTAGAACTAATTTCAGGTCAGAATATCAACGCTTTACAATGACTGTTCACAATTATTTTGTTTCTTCTCAATGATGTGTAGGTGAGATATTGGGTTTATATCAGATTGCTCCAAAATAAAAAGGCTAAAAAGAGAATTTTAAGAGGTTTGCAGGCAGGAAATGGTGGAATCCTTTTCTATCCTCACTGAGATTATTTCGTACATATGGGATGGGAGAAACTGTTTTTTGTCAAGTTGAAAAATATTTTGCCCAAACTAGGTAACATTTTAAAAGAAATTTCACAACCAAACACCTTAAATGCCCAATTGTGTATAATTTATATAATGCTGTGATTTGGTTGTGTATTGGGATTACATTATTGTCATTATTTGTGACTAATAATAAAGTATTCCTCAAAATAAGCCTGCATTCCACTGTTGAATACAAGCTGCTTCAGGGAAGATGCAATAGATGCTCTGCAGTTGCATCACAAATCTCCTAGCAACTATGGCTGGCACCATCATGGAGGTATAATGGAGAACTGGCATTGCACAAATAATGACTAAATACACACTGCCAGCCTAGAAAAGGAGAGATAGCTAAAAATGAATTACTGTGGGGGTCAGTTCTAAGTATGAGTGAATATTGTAGTAGATTTAATTAAACATGTACATTATGTGACTTTCTCTAGCCCTTGTCTCTACTCCACAACACTTTGACTGGTAATTCAGTCTGCTCCGCTCATCTCAACAAACAGCTGGTTTCTGGCTTCATTAACTAGCTAACAGGCCAGCAGGCTAATTTAGCAAAGCACCTAATGCCAATGCTAACACGCCATTCGCAACCGCTACAAATGCTAGCTTCTAACAGATGCATCAGATATGTTAACAACAACACAGTGATACAGTGATAACAGGATACTATATGATTTGAGAGCTAAAGGATAGGTTAGGTATTTTTTCAACCCAGGCTGTCATCATCATCATTTAAAATTGTACATAGCACAACCTCACTGCTACCTAAACACACTTTTTAAAAATGGGAAATACACAGAGTAAATATGTCTTTAAACTGTTAACCCAACAAAATAAAAATGAAATAGTGCTTTCTGGCAAGTTTTATTTAGCATTTACTGTAAAACATTGCTTTGTATACATCCATACTATTCTGCTTCTATGTTAGCTAATGCTGCGTTCACTCGAACTACAAACTCGGAATTTCTACCTTGTACATTTCCGACTTTTGGCAACATGGCATTCACAGTGTCAGCTATGGACAAATGACTGCTCATGAGAAGAAGAAACTCTGAATTTCTCCCCATGTGTTATATCAAAGAAAAGAGCATCCACTTTTCCTCAGTTGACACTGTGGCTGTGTCCGAAATTGTTCACTACCCACTACATAGTCCACTGTGTCAGCCATTTTGTTACAGTGTCTGACTTCTTAGTGGTAAATTTTAATCACTATCCACAATTATGGTGACCGAACTTTCAAAAGAAAATGGATATTCAGTGAAGACTTACAAACAGCCTTCCCATTTCTTAATATATACATACAATATGTTATACACTACAATATGTTAGACACATAATTTACTATACAGCCTACTGCCACTATATACATTCCTATGGAATAGTCTACTGGACCCCATAATATATATATAACTGAGTATGTTATCTTTTATTTTACATGTTTTTTATCCCCCATTTCTTTGTTTACTTTCTTCTCTTCACCTGTCACGTCACTGATTAGATAGCCTTCTTGAACTGTTTCACATTTCAATTATTGTGCTCAGTCAAGGACGTTTTACAACTTCTCATTAATAGGGAAGGTTACTTTAATAAGCCTGGGTGGGTTTCTTCAACCTCTCCTGTACAGTTCTTCTCTTCATATTGTATGACTTTTTTATGTTAACCTTTTAACTGTGTAAATAATACATTGAACTAACCTACTTATATATTTATTTGATGTATTGAATATTGAAAATGTCAGGAAAAAAGTTATGATATATATGTGATTGGGTGTGAAGTTGTACATGAAAAGCCACATTATTATTGATAAAATAAATGAATCTCTGAGACAAGCAGCCTGTTGGACCTTGACCTACAGCGTGGTGCACTTAAGGTGCCCCAGTTTGAGACTTCACTTTGTGTGGAAGAAGAACTGTTTCCATAGGACAATGACAATACATATGATACACAATATGGAGCAGCTTTGTTTGCCAGTAAGCATCTCTGATGTTTGTCAGTTGGAATTCAAACGGCAGCTGTATTATTTGCACAAGGAATAAAAAAAAATTCACAGTACATGCAAGTAATGGTGAAAATGCACATTATAATCTAAGATAGTGGATGATCATCTAATAAGAGTCTTTTCAGGTGGCATGTTGAGAAGTCAGGTATGGTCCCGAGGAGTGAGGAATCCGTTCTGGGGAAATTGGGTTTGATATCCTCCTTTAGAGTTGAAGATTTTCTACAGTAAGTGTTGACAGGTTGAGCCAATGATTTCTAGCTAGTTTATTTCTAGCTGGTAAATTCTTTAAGATGATAACATGTCACTACTGCGTTTATTTATCCTGGGCATACACTGTAAATTACAGTTATTTAAGCTATGTGACACTACCTGTGAATGGCGGCGCAAAATGATGATAGCCTATTATGCAAATTGTTGGCATCGAACTGCAAATTCAGCATACTGTATACCTGCTTATTTCAATAAAATTTCAGCTTTTAGTGTTGATTCACACTTTCTCTCTCCATGGTGAGTTTTGGTGAAAGAAAGCAGGCTACAACCAGTTGAGCAGGCAGACATAAGTAGCCTGAATTTCTCAGGCTACTGAATTTCTCAGGCTGATTGATTCACACTTTGCATTCCTCCACCTAAGCAGAGTAAATAAATAGCTTATTTATACAAATTTAAGCCATGTAGAGAAACAGTTGTGTTTTGCTGAATGAAGATTTTAGGAACAGGTGGAGCCGCTTAACTATGTTGATGCAAGTTGCATTTTTGACTGAAATGAGCACTGCTTGGTTATTGTCGGCTTAGCTGAAAAATTAGAATTAGAATTTGAACAACTTATTTCTAATTTGCATCTCTTGATCAGTATTACCAGAGTACATTTCAGCCCCCTGACTTGAGGGCTTTGTTTATGATTGGCGCATGCAGGAGGGTCACAGGAATTTTTCTGAAGCACTGACTTTCGTTGTTTGATCATTCCCCATATAGTTCACTACATGACAAACACTACATAGTGAATAATGGATGACTGAGCTGTTTGGAGCACAGCCTGTGAATGTGCTGTTGCTGAAATTTGTCTATCAAATTGTGTGGCCACACAGCCACAAGAGCAGAGGACCTCTGCTATGCCTGCTGCAGGGTGTGTTGCATCACCAGGGAGCCCTGTACATGTAATGAACACTGGAAATAACTGCTTCAGCGTCGTGTGAACAGAAATACAACAGAATGAAGAATTATCTTTCACCTCAGTCAAAGATTTTGCTTGGCTACAAGCACGTCAGGTAGGCTAAACATTAATTTCCAGGTGTGAAGTGTGGTAGATGAGATCCCAGGAGGGCTGCGTGATGGACAGAAACCAATGTGTTGCGACTAATCTCAGGTTTCACTCACGTCTCAAATTCACTTTATCTTAAAATGATAGTAAGTGTGAATGACTGTGTTACCTCATCTTGTTGATGTGAATGAAACAGTGGCAGTTTTACTAGTCCGGAACACCTTTTGAATGTTTGCTGTAATGAAAATGAACTTGCGAGCGATGAATGAGGTATTTCAGTCATTTTACACTTCACGCTGCGTGACCCTCTCATGGAGTGGCTCTGTGTCTGACTCAAAGCATAAGAATCCAAATGGATGTCATTAGAGCATTTTTATGATTCTTTTACATGGCAGAAAAAATGGGCTAATGTAGTTGTAGAATACTGAGTGTTTTCACTGATTGAGCTTTTTATGAAGTGTTTTCTAGGGATGGGGCCCCCTAGTGGTGACAGATGGTTCCTGCCTACCTAACCTAAGGGTTGCCTACAGGAAAACCCATACATACCTATATATACATATACATATATATACATAAGACAGCATGGAGAGAGAGAGAGAGAGAGAGAGAGAGCGAGAGAGAGAGAGAGAGCGAGCAAGCTATGGCTTGGTGGTTTGTGGAGCTATCCAAGGTGCTGAAAGACCAGATTCTCAGTACTGGGGTTGTAAAAGTAGTGATTATAGAGAGATACCACCCTCTTTTTCGAGTATGAGGCAAAATGTCTCTCTCTCACACACACACACACACACACGCACACACACAAATAATATAACCCTTCATCATGCAGAACTAATGGTTTGTCATGTAGGGAAAAAATATCACAAATAAGATAAGTTACTTGTCTCTGATCCGGCTCACTCCTATTCCATGTAGTCTAGCCAGAAAAAGCCATTTCCCTCCCCTCGAAAGTCACATGGAGCATTGAGTGTTCCCTTATTTAATGGTTCAATAGTGATACCTACTCCCTCCTGTTTCAGAGCATTGTTTCCCTATGGTTATTGCACCATCCGTTACCCCTGCAGATGCCTGGCTGACATAAATGCATACTTCTCATGCCAGCCGAGCAAATTAAACTGAATTGAAGGTGCAGGGAGAGAAGGGGAGATTAAGCGAGAGCTGGCTGAGAGAGAGCGAGAGACAGGGAGAGGGAGATTGAGTGAGAGATTGAAGGAGCGACTTGCAATCAAGAGTAACAGAAAACCACAGATCCTGTTCATGGCCACACACAGAAACACACACACACACACACACACACACACAAACATCTCTGTCTTACTGCACTAGTTGATAGCAGACTCTCTGATAGCGGACAGACCTAATGATAAGTTGGGGCATATGCATTGAAAAATAAATGTATTGCACATATAGAATAGGCAGAGGGCACATTATATAAATAAAACATTAGAACATTTTCTTTGATTAAGACTCATTTTGGTTATGAATAATATGTCTGTTCCCCTAAAAAATAAGGTTCGGTCTAGGATACTGCCCTACCCCTGGAGACTGGTCGTTACCATGAGAAGAACGGCTTTTGTGACCAAACTGAAATTGAGAATCAGCTTCATTTTATTGTCCTTCCCAGCACGACTTTGAAATTATTCAGCAATGTCAAAATCCAGATCTGATCCGGTTGGCGTAATGCAGATAAACGTAAATTGCCAGCTATCTCGCAAAAGCTTGGGATAAGTGTTCAAAGAGAACGTTTATCTGATTTCTTTCTTCTTTCTTTCCTTTTTCTATTTATCTGGTTTATGTGGCAAGAGTGTAAACTTCACCGTGCAGGGTTTGATAATGGGAAAAATGACTGTATTGCATATTTGTGTTTTGGTGTCTTGCAAGGGATGGGTCATAAGACTTGACGCGAGAGTAAAATTCATTCATTCATCGTACAGTATATTAGTTCATTAACTACATCCATTCTCCTACCCCTCTACCTCATTACCTATCCCAAACCTAATCCTAGTCTCAACCCAAAGTCCAAATCCTAATCTTAAAACTGACCCCTTGACGACCTGAGGGCCAGCAGCAAGTCCTCACTCGCCATCTAAAAGTCAAACTGGCTCTCACAGGGATATAATTATACAAATACACACACACACTAGCACACATGCAGGCACTCCACTTTTACTGGAACAACAGTTGGGAAGCCCTGCACTTATTTTCGCAGTCTTGAAAAGCGCAGCACAAAAAGCCGCATTGTTCACCGTCGCCAGTGCACTCTCCATCTCAGGGGGATAAAAGAGAGAGGGAATAATTGCTTACCCTCGCACCGTGTGTAAAGTGTGTCTCCTGTCAGCAGCCAGGC
>OMKZ01028992.1:8398-22503 GCA_900302535.1 Neoniphon sammara
TTCCAGCCCATTGGCAGAGGGAAACAGAGGACAGAGATACAGTATGTGACAGTGCAGTATAAACTGGAATTTGATCCACTAGGAGTTTACAGTGTATTTCCAGCTTCCCAGAAAAGATAACTGCACATTTTTAGTCCAGTTTTTAACTTGAAAATAAGAGTAGTAAAGGCTAACTTCTCAAGAGGCTATACCAAATACACAGTGACTAGCCACTGACTGTATTCTTAATTTTTATTTATGTTGTCTTAATCAAACCTGTTTTTTCACTTGGTGCAATGATGTTGAGGTCTGATCATGTCCAAAGCTCTGGAGACCATGCCAGCCTCCATAACAGCCTTGCACCTGTTAAACACACTGTATTGCTTCAGTTATGGTCTGTCGTCCAAGCTACCAGCTCAGCCATCATGTAGGGATCTATGGGACCTTTCAGATTGTCCTTTCCCTGACAATCCTCTTACATAAAACCATAAATTCAGCTTTTTTTTCTCAACATAGCATCAAATTTGACCTTCAATAAGTGCATTTCCACCACAGATATCACATAAAGAGGACATAACTAGAAACAGGTAATGGTCTGACATTGAAATAGCTCAGTGGAAATTAGGGTATTGTAGTCAAGTGAATGGACATGTTTACTTGCCTTCAACTCCAGTGACCCACATTTAATTTCAAACTCATGACATGAAGTTTTCTATTGTGAGTAAAGTTTCAGATAGTTTTTCTTATTCAACAATGACCAAAACATTCAACAAAGTTTGCCTCAACCTGACCCCTAACCTTAAAGGACCCAATGTAGTTTGGGACCACTGCTGCACCTGAAGAAAACCCATCATGTTGAAAAATAAATGTTCTTCCAGCACAGCATGAGCACAGGGCTGATATATTACACACACTGATTTTAAACAATGTAAATTTCAACATATTCTAAAATGCAGTTTTGCAAATAATAATAATAATAATAATAATAATAATAATAATGTTTATTTGTATAGCACTGTAACCAATGTTACAAAGTGTTTTACATAAAACAAAATAATAAAATACACAATCTATGACAGTAAAACAGGCAAGCATCAGAAATTAAAACACGAGGAATAAAACTTAAAACAAAGGATGATTAAAAACTGAAATAAAACAACAAAAATAAAATGTAAAAAAACAATGGGACAATTAAAAAATTTTAGAACAGAAGAGTGCAAGACTTGCAGTGCAGAATCAAGACAAGGGCACTTTAAAACACCATAGTTAAAATAAAATAAAAGGAAATCCAATAAAATAAAATAACAAAAATAAAACGCAGTCTTTTGTCATAGGAAATGCATTCAACATGTTTATAAGGCCTCAAGGAGACACACAGATGTGATTTGGTGAGAAATTTTGAATGTCAGCAAAAATAAGTGTGTTTACAATGAAAACTCCATTGGGCACTGTTAACTGAAGTTGTTTAAACTTTTAAACCTTTTCTATCCTCGTCACATGTTGGTCTGAGTTTGTCTCCTTGTTCGGATCGGTAGAGCACGTCACTTTCTTTCCCTTATGCTCCCCCTCTCCATCCCCTCCTCCTTCAGCCTGAGTCAGGTTAGGTAAAAGTCATCAGAAACTCATGCTGAAGTTTCACACTTGCAAACGACTGAATCCTCTGCCAAACTTTCTGTCCCGCTCCCCTCACCTCCAGTCTATCTGCCTTGTCAATCTGTCTCTGTCTCTAGCCCTCTCCTTTTTCAAGTCATTCCAAAAGCATGAGCGTGCAATAGGAAGGGTATAGAAACACCCCGAGGCTGCTCTGTCTTTCCAGCTTGTCTCGTCTCCTCCTCAGTCTTTGCTGTGTCGGTCTCTCCATCTCTTTTGATTCATTGATTTATTTGCTCTGTCAGTCATTCACTCCCTCATCCCGGGCACCAAATTGAGAAATTTACTCTCATGTCATGATACCCAGCCTCAGAAATTCATACTTTTTTTTTTTCTTGCAAGGACCTACACGAAGCCCACCGACCATTTGGGGTCTTGTGTGTGTAGTTCAAGAAACGCCATACATAAACAAATTTGGAATTTGATGCGCAGAGCCGAGCTGTAGGAGTTAGAGTCGTATTTGAGGATTCTTATAAAACATGGTGTACAAACACACACACACACACACACAGCAGCTACTCTGACCTTGGGCGCTGTCAGGAGCGAGAGTGTGTATTTTTTGTGTGTGTGTGTTTGGGTGGGGGTGGAGAGAGATTGAGAAATCCAGAGCGGGAAGAGCGAGGCTGAGGTGTGAGGACTTGAGCAAGATGAATGTGGAGACAAAGCGAGCCAGTGTTGCTGCTCTGCTAATCCATGGACTGCCACGGAGCTCATTGAGCACCGGCCCCGTTTCCCATGCTGTGTTTACCCTCTCATTTATTTTTAATCCATCAATGGACGCCTTAGAGGGCTTACCTCAAGAAAAGGTTAGCGAGGAAGGACGGAGGGAGGCAAAGGGGAGAGGAAAAGGGTGGAGGAGGGAAGTGGGGAAGGAAGGAGGTGGGATGTGCAGAGAAGTCAGGCTCGGTGAGTTTTTTTTTTTTTTTTTTCCTGTGGAGTCACCTGATGAAGACATTTACAGTCGACATGACATGCTCATTTCTTCCATCCAGAGCGACGTGTATGTTATTTCGAGTACATTTCCATCCTCTCCTGTTTGCGTGAGATGCTTATATTTAGTATTCCATTTGCTCATTTCCCCCTCTCCTCCTTTTTGCTCCCCTCCCCCTCTTCTCATTACCCCCTAACTCTCCTCCTTCTCCTCTCCTCTCCTCTCTTTTTCCTCTCCCCTTCCTCTCCTCTCCTCTTTGTCATGAGGGCCAAGGCACTTGGAGGTACTCAAGGCAAACTCTCCAAAATGGAATTGCCGTCGCCTCCAATTTAACTCTGGCACTTTCCAAAGCCAATCTTATTTCCCCCTAGTTACTTTTTTTCTTTTTTTTAATCTGTGGGATATTCTTGTTCTGAATTTTAAGTGAGCTCAGACTTTCTCAGTTTGAAATATTGCTTTTTCGAAGGCCCCAATGTTTTGTTAAAAAAAAAAAAATGTAAATCTGTGTTATAGCATGTACAGGGAACAGTTCAACAGATACCTTTATTTCTGTATAGTTTAAAACTCGATGATCCTCAGAGTGATAAAAATATGATTCCTACAACATACATTTTTATTAGTTTAAGTAAAAGCTGAAATACTAATATCAAGGAGTATAATTTAACACAGTGAAAATAACTGTTGTTTTACTGTGCAGTGGGTTTGTGCTCCCACCTTGCCCTAACCTTTCGCAACACATCCAGCCACGCTGCCATTTATTATGTCTGCTGCACTGCTGTAAAATGAGTTAATATGCCCAGTGTCATGGTATACTCCATAGTACTGCAATGATATTGTGTATGTTACAGACATGGTGTATATTGCTTGTTGAAAACAGATTTGTTTGCTTGTCCACATCATATACCCTGAATGTACAAAATAAGACGCTTTTCTCATTAAGTCCACTGGTGAGGTGAATCTAAGTAAAATCCACTGTGCTGTATTAATAAATATGTACCAATCACAAAGGAGGAATTGTAGATAAAAAGTAGTAGACGAATTAGAGAAGGATTTTTAAGCTTTGAGACAAGGTGCAGATTAAGCAAAAGGGCGTGCAACTTGATATGAAGATGATAATATCCCTACTGTACATGTCTGGGAGCATGTAGAAGAGGAAGAAAATCCTTAATTTTGTTAGGACTGCTCTTGATTTCATGGAATGAATGTTACGGGGCTGATATACTTCAAAACAGGTGTGCACACGGACAGCTGCGGACAAGCTCGCGGACAGCGGACGCGCACGTGGCTCTGTTTATACTAGAATTTGGCCATCGCGAGGGGACGTGCTTCACCAGAAGAGTGTCCCACTACCACAATGAAACACAAAGCCCTTGATATGTCCTTAATTTTCCTTTCATCTATGCACAGAACACCTTAATTTTTAAGGGTCGGGTTGAATTAAGGGATTCCATTTCTAGTGAGTGTTAAATGAAGTCTGAGTGGCTTTCACAAATCTGCCTCGCAGATACTTTCACTTTTACCTGCATGCCTCCATGTCTCTTCCCTCTGCCTGGGCGATTTCTCTCCACGAATTTGCACACATTGGATTGTCTCTATTCGTCAGACATGAAATGTGGGTACAGGTGGACCTCCTGGAGCATGTGCAGTGGCGAGCGTACAGGAGCATACAGGAGTGTACAACCTGAATTCTCAGTGACACCTTATGTGTCACTGTGTCCCTACCAAGCAAATTTGAAAACATTCAGCTATTCGAGTTATCGCGTTCACAGCTGGGATCTGCGGCGGTGGTCTGGGTGAATTCATAATATCAGTAGAAAGTGAAGTCAGCTTACCTGGTGAAACGATTTATTTAAAACACTGCATTGAGTCAAAGAGTGTGCAATCATTTTTGTTTTCCATTGAACTCCATGAATCAGCACCTCAAAGCAACTGGTATATTTGTATATTGTCCTCTGAATTCGTAATAGCCCCATCCTGCTGCAAACATATTTCTCACTTGATATATCCTGCTTGATAAGCAAGAAATTAAAAATAGAGATTACAATTACTTATTTATGAGCATAAGTAGTTTTGCTTTTAATGTGAAGATTATTGAACATTTGAATTGCTTTATATCACAATGGCATACCAAGGGACAATGCCAAGGCTCAGACAAGTGAATAAATAGTTGATGAAAGTGAGGGAATTAAAAACCTGTATGCCGGACCTCATACAAATTTGAATGACATCATGTAACAACAAATTAACTGAGAATAGTTACTCCTTCACCCTGGATTTGGCCATATGTCCACTAACCTGATCCTGTCTTTTGTTTAAGAAACCCATAACCTGCCTCAACATGTTGGTTATTTTGCTTTGTGGAAAACAAGGATTTGTATAAGTGAAGCATTATAGTGTGTGTTTCTCTGTTTGAAACCTAATGATCTAAGAGTGTAATAGACCTAAATCTGTCTCCCTCTCTCATCCTGCAGCGCTCTCTCTCTCTCTCTCTCTCTCTTTCTCTCTCTCATAACATCACACTTCCCATCCCCACCCTGGAATACACTGCCCCCCATTCAGGTGCGGCTAACGCCTGTGGCTCAGTGCACGTGTGTGTTTGTGTGTGAGTGACACACAGATGGCAGTTAACAGGGGTCTATTGAGAGGCACAAGGAGGTCAGGTCTATCTTTACCAACATTACTAAGCAGATTTTTCGACCCAGCCTGACCGCACATCCTGTCATTTGCACACACCCCTAACCTGCCTCTTAACCACCACTCGCCTTAGTCAAATACACACACACATACACATACACACACCATGCTAATAGGCCACATCTTGAGAAGGCTTAAAAATACCCCATGCTGACACACCATAGGCTATTATGGGGCATGACATAATTACTCACCAGGATTTTTTTTTTCTCAGCAGAATGTTTTCATATAAAAATCTGAGATCTGACCTTTCTTGTTTTGCACTTTTCCATGGTTACTTTTAATGGCTTCCATAATAGCATTTTACCCTATTACTGAACTCTGATTTTGGATTCATTTGGTACCTACTACATGGCCAGATACATATATTGCTAAATATATTACTGCATATTACTGTTGATATGGCTAAGTATGCTCTTAAGCTTTGAGTTAATTGAGGTATTGATTGTGAAAAAAGGTCTGCAACTAAATATCAGCAAGATGCCCCCAGTATTTTGTACATTCAGGCCCTGATTTACTTTAATATGTGCAAAAGCTTTTAGTGTGTGCAAAAACAAAGACATAACTCCTGATTGGTCAGGAAGATTGTCTTGCAATGACAAGTCTTAGTGCTGATTTTGAACACTGAAAACATTTTAGTGCCCACTAATGGTTTTAGTAAATCTGCGCTTCAGTGGACCTCAGTGTACTGTTAGTGTTGCACACTTCGGAATGTCTCATCAAAACTTTATTGGCTGTAATCATAGAAGAATCTTTTTGATTAATATAAAATATTTATTACATTGTTGTACTGTGCAGAGTCTTTACGACAAGTTCTTATCTAATAATACAAGATCAGGGGGAAAAACTTTTTAAAAGTATTTCCATCCTTTCAGAGTATGCAAATGAATACAAACTAGTTGAAAATGCCTTCAGATGGAATCCTTTTTGCAATTATTTGTAACTTTGCAAGAATAAACAGGTAGTATTCTTTTATAAACATGCACATATGCATAAGGACTCTGTCCAGCCTGTACCAGAAGCCAAACAACACGTTTAACAACAAAAAGGATCTGCAGCAAGGACAGAATGGACTCTATATCAGTTTAACATTTTCTGTCATGTTCGCACCCAAACTGCTGACTCAGTTCTGACTAATGTCTGACCATGCTGCAATCACACTTACCGCCCTCTCTCCCCAAGACTGTCTGTCTCAAGGCTCGCTGCTTACTCTGCACACCACGGCCTGATAACACCAATCGTTAGTGCTTGTGTGTCTATGTAAGCATATGGATATGCATGCGTGATGTGTGTGTGTGTGTGTGTGTGTGTGTGTGTGTGTGTGTGTGTGTATACTGTATGTGTGTGTCTATCCTATCTGCAAGGTCTTTGCAGTGGGCACTGAGACGGACAGCCTTCAGACAGACGTCCTGATGCAGACTAGGCAGCAGGGAGAGATTTATCAGCACCTGACACACACAAGGCTAGGATGCTGATTAAGAAGTGCGAACCAAAGGAGGAACAGTGACATCACACTGAGTTAGTGCTAAAAACTTCACCCAAATACTGTATGAGTCAATAAATTAGAGCAGGTGGCCCACAATGTGGCAGAAGTTTTGATAACAAGACACACAGCTACAGTCAGTCACACAGGAGGATGAGCTTTCAGAAGCTCTTAGAATAACAGGAAGACATTACTCTCATGACATGTCAGTTTTGTCTGCATACTGCGTATCTGTCTTAATAATATTTTACATTTTAAGTAGAGTTTTCAGCCGCATTTTTTAGACTTTATAGATGTATGCCTTTAGTCATTTCTTGTGTACTTTTATTTGATGTCACATTTCCCAAGTGCAGCCGTCTTTCTACTAAAGGTGTTTCATTAATGGAACGTAGCCCACAGAGCTAGTTCAGACAGACAACTCGAGACATGCGGCATTCATATATACATTCATATACACAGTCCCATGCCCATGTGATATCTGCTCGATGCTGCGCCCCTCTGCAATGAGGCAGTTTGTTTCAGCTGCTAAAGCCTTACATCTATCCCCGCTCTGCTGCACCTCATGCTCTTTGCCTGCTGCTTAGTTAACATCCCACCTCTGCCCCAGCATCCACCTGTGGGCTTCTGAATATGCACCCAGGGGTGCGGTGGGGTATTCTGTCACTCCCTGTTCCGTTCGCATAAGCTCTGTAGGCTGCAGGGAGTGGCATGAGCCTAAATGCCAAACATATTTATCTGTGCAGTGTATATGTCTGCTCATACTTTCTATAAACTTACACGTGAGTTGGCTGACTGAAATCTGTAAAATCTCACAAGTGAAAACATATTGTAGAACTGCTGATTGAAATGCTAAGAGGTAATATTTTATAACTTTTCCAATACATAAAACCAGCAGCTGCAGATACACCTCATATATAGAAAAAAATGTGAGTCATACCTCTCAGAAGTGGTGTTGCTATATTTTGTTTAATGGTTAAAATATATTGAAAAATTAAACCTTCTTCTGCCCAGCACAGTTTTAAACGAAGCAGAGAACTCACAGCTCCACAAATGACCTCCATCTGAACTCCCACATGTTTGGAGGAAAACAGAGAACTGCCAGAATAAGAAAAGACATGAGTAACTGAGGGATTCAAAATGAATTGAAAACTTGTGACACTGATTTTCCTGGGAAGGCCTGGGTTCTCAGAGGGCAAAATAAGCGCAAATAAATACTATGTCATTCTGAGTAATCGCCTTCATCCTATGGCAAAGGATTTCTGTCCTGATGGGAGTGCAAATCCTAGGCTGGATTGGTCACTGAATAGCTTGAGTATGAAAACAACACAAACCATATGTCATGGCTGTTGCAGTCACCTGGTCTCAACCCAACTAATATGCCTGAAGCAGCATTTTCCATCACCAGCAAAACACCAGATGATGGGATTTCTCATGGAAGAATGGTGTCACACTCTCTAATAGAGTCTTAGAGACTCTTTGGCAAGATGCTCCATGTTGGAGTTTTATTTTGGCAGCGTTTTGAATATTTTTGTGAAAGCAGAAGAGATAATTCCCATGCAACTCACATATGGATCATGTCTACAAAACATTTTTGGAGTTTGAAGGTGTTTTAAGACGTCCTGGTTAATGTGACATGGTTCTCCGTGTTGATAAATGAGAGAGGACTATGTGCAGTAATGCCCTGGGTGAGCTTGAATCTGCATCTGTGTGAACTCTCACGTTAATTGGTGGATCTCACTTGGCTGTGTAGATTTTACTGACAAATTCAGCACATTTGCAAGTGGTCTGAGAAGTGCAATCGCCCCAATCCTCATTTGGACATTCTCACCCATGCTTAAAAGGCAGGTTCAAGTTAATATTTCACTGAAAAATACAGCCAAATTCATGCTCATATTTTATTGATGTGGATTTTAGAGAGTTGAAATTGGTTTGCATTACCCCTCTCGTAGAAATACTATCCTTTGGCTGGTTCAAGAGTTCAAGGTTTTGAAACAGTCAATTCATACCAATGGCTTTCTATCGCACTGACAGGCACAGTGCTTGTGGGTTCAAGACTGACCCTGAGAAGAACCTGCAGATCTTGCAAACATAAATGACAAATGTAACGTTGACGTGTTTACGCAGTTGGAGCTGAGCAAATGCAGGGGAACTGCACTTAAAACGTCTCGAAACTTTGAACCCTGTTTCCACATCACAGTAGCCAGTTGAGAGGAAAGAAGGGAGAGGCGGAGGAAAGAAAGAAAGGTGGAAAAGAGAGATGTAGAGGAGGGATTTCTGAGGTGCGGATGTTGGTTTTGGCAGCAGAGTACATACTACGCAGGAGAGTGCAGCTGTTGCTACCTCCCTCTGTGTGTGAGAGCTTGTTCTCACACACTCTCTCCTTCTCTCTCACACACACTTTTAAGTGCTTTATATAAATCCCTTTATTATATTTGACTCAAATATTTCACTTTTGAGAATCAGCGTGGTTCACTGTCTGTCAGGACACACACTATACTCTCTGACTTATTACATATTAGAAAACAGTGATTCCATGGTTTATAATGAGCATCCAATCTCCAATGTCCACAGTGGACATAAGCCACAAAAAAACACCAAGGACAATGAAATTTTACAATCTATTCATAGTAATGTATGTTCACAGAAACATTAAGAATAAAGAGTTGTGTGTCATTTAGTGATGTGATGATAGAATTTTGGGAGTTGGTGCCAATACTGGTGACATTCTAGAATTCTCGATACCTGATTTGATACACAGCAAAAACAGAAATCCCATTCAGCACACACTTCAACCCTTACCCTTTGCATAAACATTAACAAGTAAGCAAGTGTTATGTGTGTCACATAGCTACATTAGAATAAGAAAACCAAGTTACAGAGTGAGGTATCTTTTTTGGTCAGTACAGATTAAAAAAAAAAACACTAGTGTTGGTATCGTTTTCAAAATTTTGGTATTGCTGTGGTATATATGGCACATTCACACACATCTGAAACTCAGCATAAAGGGAGAACAGTTGGTTAGGATGCATTGTTTGCATGTGTGGAAATTCATTGTAGCCTACAAACTTTTTTTTTTAACCATTCATTTGTTAAACAGTCTCTGACAATTTAAAGGGATGGGATTTTCTTTTTTTTTTCTGGCAACCATCCATATATGCTGCACAAGTTCAGTGTAGTTTCATTATCAGATTGTTCCATTTCACATTTCTCTACAATTCAAATTGCTTGGGAAAGCATTTTGCCATCAGGTAGAAAATTGATTTCAAGTTCACCTTATTTTCTGATGAGATATGTCGTCTCATTGTACATTGTACAAGATTTTTGATTTAGGTGTTGCATATTGCTTGTTGGTAGTAGGAATCACCTTAGTTCTTGATAGGTGATTTGATATGGTGATTTGATTTATTATTATTATTGTTTTTGGGCATTTCTGCTTTATTGGGTAGTTATATTGGAGAAAGACAGGTAACACAGGGCAGAGAGAGATGGGGTGACATGCAGCAAAAGGCACTGGTCGAAAGGGAACCCACACCCATAGGTACATGGTAGGCGCTCTACACGGTGATCCACTTTAGTGCCCCTTGATTTTGTTTTTTTATTGTTTTATTTCAAGAGACACTCGTGGAGTGCAAGTGTGAAGCTATGCAATTTCAATGGGGGAATTGCTGGGGGATTGCTGTTTTCTTGCTTTATGTGTTTCTGATACATCTCATGTACCCATAAATATTCCTGCAGTTTCAGTGACTGCCTGTCTGCGTCATGATTTACAACGCTATTGTGAACATTTTAGGCGTGCAGCATAAATTATGGATCACTTGTTCAGAAAGAGTTAACTCAAGAGCTCATTCAGTAGCACAAGTAATAAAATATAAAATATTGTTACATAATTATAGAAAAGGAAAATTAACAAGGCTCAATTGATTTTACCTGAATTCACCTCACCAGTGTGCTTCATGAATAGAGTGAGCGTACATTTTTGCACATTCAGTGTATAGGTTTGGAATTCTTTACTCCAATAAAAATAAGATTTACAGATATTCATCAGTTTATAAAAGCAGAAAACGTGAGCAGCCAGAGACAGGTAGAAACAAGGAGAGAGACGGGCGAGGAAAGAGACAGAGGAAGGGAGTGTTTGAGGAATGTACAACAGTAGAAGGCTCTTTCTGCCACACACCACCTTATAAGGCCGCTGGAAGCACCCGGCCTGATTCGCGGAAGCCAAGGGCCTCATTAAGGAATTCGACAGAACCAAAATAAAGTCAACATTTATCGAGCGTTAAAGAAAACTGAATATGAAAGGGAAGGAGTAAGGGATGAGGGAGGGATAAAAAGACCCTGCCTCGCCAGCGTACTGTGTTGTTATTTTTGGGTGCTGTGAATGGAGCTGTTATGAAGCTGCTATGGGCGGTGTGCTCGTACATGTGTGCATTTGTGTATGTGTGTGTGTATATTTGTGCGTACCAAGGCAGTGTGAAAGACTAGCCTACGTCCGGAGAGCGCGGCTGCATGTGAGAAGGAACACCTGTGTCTGTGTCCACACCAGTTGGTTTACAGCGCACAGTAGGCTTTAAATTCTTCCAAGCTACAGTATAGCCCACCTCAGAGTGAGAGCGGCACGAGACAGAGCTGCGGGTCAGATGTAGTGTATCACCATATGGAGCCAGTTTCAGCTCCAGCTAAACAGTAGTGTTGTATTTTCAAGGCTGATAATTCTTGTGTTTAAGTGTGGAGCATTTATTTTCCTCTCACACTTTTAAAAGTTTTAGGGCTACTTGTGGGCAACAGGAGACTAATTTTAATCTTTAACAAGGACATGAATCCCTGCCAGCCTCAGGGTGCCGTTGTGTAGCTGACCCTGGCTAAAAGCAGGCAAGTGAAGTTTCCTTGAATTTGTTTACACTGATCAATAAAATTATGTACGTGTCATTACTGTGACTGTACACTGTCTCCTTCCCTCTGAAAACATCCATTTAGGTAAACATACCAAGAAGTGTCAGCCTCGTTAAGAGTTTCAGGTCACCGCCATTCCCTTTATCCCCTCTATTCTTAATTTGAGTGCTCTTGTGATATATACAGTGCATTTTTCACTTTTGTTATGTTGCAGCCTGATGCTACAATCGTTTAAATTCATTTTTTCTCTCATTAATCTACACTCAGTACCCCATAATGACAAAGTGAAAGTATTCAGACCCTTTACAACAACACTTGAAATTTAGCTCAGGTACCTTCCATTTCCCTTGATCGTTGCTGAGATGTTTCTACACCTTGATTGGAGTCCACCTGTGGTAAATTAAATTGATTGGACGTGATTTGGAAAGGCACACACCTCTCTATAGAAGGCCTCACAGCTAACAATGCGTATCAGAGCAAAACCCAAGCCATGAGGTCAAACGAACTGCCTTCAGAGCTCAGAGACAGGATTGACAGAAAGACGAATGACCGAAAATCCCCCAATCCAGGTGTGCAAAGCTTGTTGCATCATACCCAAAAAGACTCGAGGCTGTAATTGCTGCCAAAGGTGCTTCAACTAAGTCCTGAGTAAAAGGTCTGAATACTCATGTCAATGTGATATTTCATTTTTTTCTTTTTAATAAATTTACAAAAAATTCTAAAATTCTGTTTTCACTTTGTCAATATGGGGTACTGAGTGTAGATTAATGAGAGAAGAAATGAATTTAGATGATTGTAGCATAAGGCTGCAACATAACAAAACTGAAAAAAGTGAAGGGGGTCTTAATTCTTTCTTAATGCACTGTAAGTAAACTACGGTGTATATATATATATCACTATATTAACATCTTAAAGCATAGAAAATTTCACTTATTGATCTCATTGATCCTAGTTGTTTTTTGGGGTGCTCATCTGAAATAGGGGATTACATCTAGTGTGTGCATGTGTGTGTATGTATGCATGCGTGTGTGTGCGCGCATGCGTTTGTGTATGTGTGTGTGTGTGGACAATCAGGTGTCTAAGTTGCCTTCCCTGTACTGCACTTGTGGCGAGGGCGGGGTTTAAGAATTGATTTTCCAATTAGTTGGAATTTTCATTTCAATCTAGTATCAATTCTTAAAATCTCAAGATCAGTCTTTTTATCTCTTTTTTTCCAGTGGATATGTGATACTTGCAGAATGGACTGGAAGCCGATGACTATGCACACACTAGAGATTATAAACACAAATGACTGCAGGATTGGAGGATATAATAGATCCAGCTATGATAGACTTCCCTTTCACAGTTTGGAAACAATAAAACAATGAGCCAGTGCAAACGCCACAGCCATGGTCTTTAGTGCGAGCGGGAGATGACCGGGATGGGACCGCAGCACAGATGCTGGAGGCGACATGTAATTCTCTGCTGAAAGAGCAATTGTTCTTAATAGCTTGCTTGGCCAAATAAAGGTTTATTACACACAATTTAGGACCTTGTTTAAAAGCAGTGTCTGGAGGGAGTGTTGTTAAAAGAGAGGATTGTAAGAAGGAGGGTTCTGAGTGGTTTAAAAATCCTGACTGTGTGCTTGTGCATGTGTGTGCTTGTGTCTTTGTGTGTCCCTGATTGGATCATGGATTAATTTCACTAGCTATGGACCGCAGTTGGTGCTTTAATAACTAATTGGAGCAAGGGCTACCATCGTATTGAGCCAAGATGGATTCGGGACAAATTGATTTTCCTATCAATGTGTTTTCTGTTCTCTACCCCCCACCCCCCATGTCCCTGACGACCCCCAGCACCCATACAGAAACACACAAACAGGCAGGGACCAAAGCAGTCTTTAAGCCGTCCAATCCACGCACACACACGCTCACACATATTGTTGCAGTTGATCGGGTATGTAAAGATCAGATGACCCCTGACCTGTATGGATTAGTAAAATGTGATCTCTCAGCAATCTTTCATCTCCATTTCTGATGACTCTCTTTCTAATGAGGGCTAAGCCAAGTGATGCCATGGCAAAGTCAAGCATGAGTGACAGTAATATACTGTAACATAATCACATGAAAAATATGTGTTTTACATATTTATGCATACATATTTAAATATATAAACATGATACTGTATACACAAACCACAATACAGTTTTGCAAAAACAAACAAACAAATAAATAAAACACTGTCATACTCAAAAATTACAGTGCTGAACTAGTTGCGAATGCTTTGCGCAAATATTAAAACTTTTTTTGATATTGATTTATATGTACATATGGCTATAAACGTGCAGGTACATAAAGACACAGACACACACACACACACAAATTCATATGGTAAGGAGTCTGTTGCACTGTGTTGGCCTTGGTTTTGATCGGGCTTAGTAGTGAGCATGAGTTGACTGCCAAGATTTTTAAGCATCTGAGTGTGTGTGTGCGTGTGTGT
>OMKZ01028994.1:0-13298 GCA_900302535.1 Neoniphon sammara
AAAACCACAGGCCGCTCAGACTAAAGGTCCTGTGTCATTCGCCCTCTTCCTTAAATGTTAACAATTATGTTGTCACTAAGCAGGAAGTGACTAACACAACTCATAATACATCAACACAGATCCAATTTTAGGTTTTATTGTCTTGAGCAACACGGTAAATATTAAGCAGACTCATAGATCACTGACAGTCCCCTACCATTCATCCCAAATCTGAAAGAGCATGTCCATTTTAGATCAATGAAGTTTTTTATTGATCAGTGTAACATTTTTCAGTAATTATGTAAGTACAACAAATCAATAATAAAGCCTGTTGCCCTTTGTGTATCGACCCTCAGATAACCGCTGCATGGACCGGCACTTCCTGCCCACTCGCTCCAAGCAGCTTCTGGCTCTGGCCAGTTTCCCCGGAGCTGGAAACACCTGGGCTCGCCACCTCATAGAGCTCGCCACCGGCTTCTACACCGGCAGCTATTACTTTGATGGCTCCCTGTATAATAAAGGTAGGCTTCAGCGCTGAACTGGCATGGTTCAGAAAAACATACACTAGTCAGTTCACCTTCATGAATTATGCACTTGCTGTGGGATTTTCTCGGTCCATAGGATTTAAAGGGGAGCGAGACCACTGGCGGAGCGGGAGGACTATCTGCATAAAAACACATGAGAGCGGCAAGAAGGAGATTGAAGCCTTTGACTCCAGCATCCTCATGATCCGTAATCCCTACAAGGCCCTCATGGCAGAATTTAACCGCAAATATGGCGGTCATATTGGATTTGCCTCCCAGGCCCACTGGAGAGGGAAAGGTGAGCTGCAGAAAGCTTCGTGTTCTCTCTCATGTTAAACCGTGTTTCAGTTACCCTTTTATGCTAACTCAACCATTCATTCGGAAACTTTCTGACTCCAAGCTTTTAAATTGAGTGACTGAAACTTTAAGAATTGGTGGTTTTGATATTATTAACCAATTCAGCCTCATCATAAACTTTTCAGTTTTCTTGCACCGTTTCCAGCATGGCATCGGTCAGAAACTAGGTCTGTTTTTGAGAAATGAAAGAATTACTAAGCACAGCTGCAGTCACTCTGCTGCTGCTTGTTAGCTTTGGCAGTAATGGCCTGTGTTAAGCTCTCTATCCACCGTCAGTTTAAAAGAGCACAGCACATACAGAGCAAAGGGAGGCTCATTAGAAGATTCTCCCATCAGTGGTGACTAGACATATTTGTTCTTGGACACATTTTGTATTTCATGCAGGTGCTTATTGTACATGCAAGTCAGAGAAAATGTCACTAAGATCGGGTTTAAGAAATAAAACAAATCCAATCAGGAGCCTGTGATAGATTCTAAAGTGCCTAACAGCTGCTCAAACAGTTTATATGTTGTTTTTGAGACCACATGCAGTTTACACGTACACATACTTCCCTTAACCTTTTTTTCCTTTCTGTAGAGTGATGGATTTGGACATTTTGTCACTCAGTGCGTCAGTCGTGTATTGTGTAACCATTTTGTGATGTGTCAGCACTTAATTAGTTCAAATTCCTTATCTACCTACTTGGTGGGTAAAATATATTTTCATTAAAAGTGATTCTGACTGAAATAACGCAGAAAGCAAAAAATTTAGGTCAGCGGGCGCTTTGACTTTAAAAGTAAGGCTAGATTTTTTCTGTTGCCAAGACATCTTCATATACCCTCTCTCTCACTACATCAACCACTCACCAAAGTGTGTTTCAGTCACCATGGCAACTGGTCTTGTCTTATCCCCTTATCTTCTCTCTGACTTTCTTTGTGGTTAAGTCAGTTTTTGTGAGGCTGGATAGATGCCGACCCAGCAGTTGTCTCTTTCTTTGTGAAAACATCAGCAGATTTGGCCTGCCATTTCCAATGATTGTTTATTTGCTTTGTTGTTGTGGAGAAGATGCGATGACATAAGTAAGAGGAAGTCTTTTTGACAGCTGCCACTTCTAATATGGAGAGGAGCTCTAGTTTGAGAGTCAGGATGACATTGTGTAAGGGGCCCCAGATGAACGATTTTGATGCACTCACCTCCGTGAAGGGACACCATGGGGCACAGATGACATTACAGCGACTGATGCCTCACACTGTGGCCCCATAAAGTCAACTCAAAGGCAAATGCAGCTTATTTTGGAGAGCATGTCGTATCCCACTGCATTATCTTTTGTTTTGCAGTATTAGCTGCTAGATTTAGTTGAAGGCTTTATGATTGTCTCCTCTGGTTTCATAAGTCATAGCGTTGCTAATATAAGAGCATAAGTATTCCAGCTACATTTGACATTCAGTCAAACATGGAAACACTAGCTAGACAGTCTGTTTGAGGAGAGAGTTGCATTTATTTGGGATTTTTAGTTTATATTTTCTTTTGTAACTCCAGTTTCTTTTCAAAGCCTGATAGCAAGCAGAGCAGTGTGACAGCCCTGCTCAGAGATGCAGCTCCTCTGCCTCACTTTAAAAGTGGTCAAGCTTTCAGATTCAGTTTATAATATTCTGTTCTCCATGGCTCTAAAGCTGCCTATCCCACTGGTTTTTAAGACAGCATTGCTAACTCAGCAAGCCTTAAACTTTAACAACTCCTTCTCCTAAGAGCAAAGATACACGCTAATGCAGCACAGATCTTGCCAAATACTGCTTTTTATGGGCCAGTGGATTATCAGTCAATGAAAAGTTGCAAGGAAAGGATATTTCAGAAGAAGGTGCTCACTTCACAGTTTGAGTGATGAAATAGTGCAGCCACTTTACTGTCGGCATATCTCAGAGGTTTTGTGCAATGAGAATCTGTGAACTGTGCCAGAGCTCTGACACAAAGTGACATCAGAGTTTTTATGTCTTTTTATTGTTCATTATGTCCTTATTGTTGAAATTTGTGCATTTTAATTCAGTTGAAATTTATTGAAAGGGTCGCCCAGCTTTATTTTCTCATCAGAAGAAGCCCCCTGATTTTTTTTTTTTTCATTGTCTGGGATTTCTTTTGTCCTACAGAGTGGCCTGAGTTTGTGAAGAACTATGCCCCTTGGTGGGCTTCCCACACCTTGGACTGGCTGCGTTACGGGAAAAATGTCCACGTGGTTCACTTTGAGAATCTGAAGAGGGACCTGTTCTCCCAGCTGAAGGGGATGGTCCTCTTTCTGGGTCTGGAGGTTTCTGAGGACCGCCTGCTCTGTGTGGAGGGCCAGAAGGACGGCAACTTCAAGCGGTCAGGACTACGCAAGCTTGAATATGACCCCTATACTCCTGAAATGCGTGCTAACATTGATGAGCTGATCAGAACAGTAAACGCTGCCCTGAAGAAAAGGAACATGCCTGGGGTTCCAGAGGAATATATGCCAAGATGATACATGTGACCGCTTCTGTTTCCCCTTTTTTTTTTTCACATTGACTGTTATGTCTCCTGTCTCTGCTCAATTTTTTGTAGAGTTGCATGACTTTATTATTATTATTATCATTATTATTATTATTATTATTATTATTTTAAGACACTTAAGTCACACAGGTTGAAGCTATATAATATGAAAAAATGCGTCTGTATTCCCTCTTATTTTCCATTGTTCCCATGTTTTGCCATTTTTTGATCAACAACAATAGCTTCATACCACACATTGTTTTAGGAGAGGCAGTTGTAACAGGAGAGGTCTGTTTTGGACTGTGGCTGGGATTACTAATGAGAAGCACTTCTTTTTCTGCTCTATGCACATGTACTGCAGGCATGTGCACATGCCTTAACGTGAAGAAGGTACAGTACCTGGGATTTAATTCAGAGGCACATCTGAGTTATGTACTGGGTTATTTTTTTGATAGAGAAAACACTTGATCCTAAAGGTATAATACAACACTGTAATGGGTGATATGTGAGCTTATTTTATGCAGAATATAAATAATGTTTATGAAAAAAATGAAACGGTCTGCTGCTATCACAAATATAAAGAATTATACTCTTTTATACATGAAACAAGGCAAACTGAGAATATAATGCTAAAAGGTAACGCTCAGCCTTTTGCTAGATAGACAATGCAATATGCAGGCTATAACTTTACCTGATGAAGCATACTGTGTATTACTGTAAGTTATTAAACTTACAATTTATAAGAGAAATTATCAGCTGGTGAAGAGATGAAGAACTCCAAATTTCTCACTCCTCCTCATATTCAAGGAGATGAATAATCCCTCTTCATGGCACTGCAAGAGGAGAGACTGAAAAAGAGAAGATGATTTATCTCAGCAGCGTTCGTCTCAGTGTACATGTTGACTAATTTGGTTGTGTATATGTTTTCTTAACACTGGACTAACTGCAGAAATCCAAAAAGCATTTCACTGTGCAACACTTTCCCCAAAGATCACCGAGGAATTAGGAATTATATTCTACTGTTTGTCATAGATTGAAGGTTACCTTTAGTAGTAATGATCATACTAGATTTTGTTTTATGATAGTTACTTAAACTGAATGTGAAAACTATGTTATTTCTGTTTATTGCTTTATTCTAATACAACTGTTCAAAAGATTACACCAGTGGTACTTTTCATCTCCATAGCTTAAAAAAAATCTCAACAGTCTGCAAAAGTATGAAGCATTTCACTCAGATTTTATAAAATGACCACATTGTTATGCCATCTTCAGTGTGCTATGCCATATGCTCAAATGAAAAAAAAAAAGAAACACTGGTGGCTGAGAGCCAGGAAAGACTAAATGACTTCCATATTCTGTATACCATATATGTATATTTTTATAATGTGTGCAAAAACATCAAAAATATTTCTAATGCAAGACGCACATGGGAGAAGTTGTTTCTATTTTTGACACATGCTTTAACCTTCAGTGACTCTTGCTTTCATTGACAAGCTGGCACTTTCTGATTATGGGTGTCACATTTGAATGTATTTTCTATGGAATGAATGTAATGTGATAAGGCCCAATAAATAACTAAATAAAATGATGCACTATGGTCTACAGTCTTTACAAATTATCATGCAATCTCAAAGAAATGTTGCATAACAGCTAGAAGTTGATGTAACCAGTAAAAAGATATCCTGTAATATCCCGTTATTAAATGGATCTCAGTATAGTCCCTCCAGGAAATTTGGTGCTTAGTGATTAGAACAATAAATGCGAATTCAGCCCGTCCCCATAATATTGTCAGTTTGAAACATTACTGCAATTTTTCTGCATGAAATGGCCAGATCAATAGAGTGTTTGTCATTTTGGCCATTCATCACATTTTTTGTCCGCATAAAATGGTCCAATCAAACCATAAGTCTGCATATTATGTCTGCCTTGGTCTTACGCTACAACCAACTGGCAGTGGAGCCAAAGGGAGAGAGATGGAGAAAGATGATTCAATCAGCTGTAGACTCATGTGAATTTTACTAACCCCTGCAGGTAAAAGAAAATAAAGGCTTGAATTCTAACGGGGCACTTTTGAAATAAAATGATATGTCTTTCTAATGAAACATTCAAACGGACTGGTTTGATTTAGTGGTGCTTACTGTGCCGATGTTGAGCCTGGTATCCAAGCACAGTGTTTTCCTTTGTTGTAGCTTTGACCAAATGTTTCTTCTGTTCATATTATTAATAAAGAATGAGCGCTTGCTGTTTACTACTATACAGTACAGTCAGAAGTGATTATATGTGATTCTTTCATAATGGGAGTTAGTGAGGAAAATCCCCTTTTTTGATGTCTCTTTTTTGATGCCTCTTCAGTGCCATATCAGTACCATCTTTCCTGTTACGCAATTTCAACCAATTCACACACAGTTTTACTTCAAAAAACAGCAAACTGCATCACAATTTTTGAGAAATCCCACTGTAATTTTAAAACATTTTTAGTTATAATGAACAAAGCAAAAACTATCCTTATCAGGGGATTTACCTTCCGGCTGACCTTTCACCATAATCTTAACTTTCACCACTACAGACCCAACATTAAACCTTCCCCAAATCCATAAGTTTGTTAACCATGACCCCAGAAATAGGTCTGGACAATACCAAGCAAAACAGTAAGAAATTAAGAAAACATACACTACACACACACCTACGATCTCAAATCCCTTTCCTTGTTCCACATGAGTAGACCTGACATTTCTGTGTGTTGGTAAATTACATGGTAAACATGTTTGGGTGCAATGTGCTGCACAGTGCAAGTCTAATTACACCCAATGCTGTCAGTCACAAGAATGAAATATACAAATGCCACTGCCTGTATTAGCATACATTCAGTAATAATAATAATTCATTATTAGTAGTAGTAGTAGTAGTAGTAGTAGTAGTGTTGTTGTTGTTGTTGTTGTTGTTGTGTTTACCATCTAATTTACTCACTACTGCTCATGAATTAACCAAAATCATCTTCTGGGTATCATAAATGTGGTCGCCAAATTTCATAGCAATCAGCCCAAGAGATGCTTCCTTGGAGTAAAGTGTTGAACAGACAAACTGATGGATCAATACAGCCATCCACCTACAGACCACCATGGGATGAGCTCCAACTGTTGGGGATCCCACTTCTCAGCCTGCCTGAGAAAACCCCCGCTGGAGAAGAGGCTCCGGCTGGTAGCTGAACCTCGGATTCAGAAGAGCAATGCAGACTGTGAAGTGGCTGTGGTACAGTGAACCAGCTCTTCACCTTCTCACAGACAATTAACAGGGCGTGAGAGTTTGCTGTTCCAGTGCACATGTTTTGTGGATTTGAGGACCAACCCAAGTGGGGGAGTTGAAGTGTCTTGAGGTCTCTGTCACAAGTAAGGGTAATAGGGACTGAGATAGAGCAGTAGATGAGTGCAGCAGTTGTAGGAATGTGTTCACTGTACTGGACAGTAGTAGTGAAGACGGAGTTTCATTATCAGGTGAAGCTCTCTATTTACCAGTAAGTCTTTGTCCCAACCCTCATCTGTGGTCAGTTTTAGGTAGTGGCCAAAATAATGAGGACTGTGGGTAGAAATAGAGTTTCTCCAGTGAGTTGCAGGCCTCACTGTTGGTGATAAGGTGAGAAGCAAAAAAATTTGGGAAGATCTCAGAGCTGAACAGCTGCTCCTCTGCATTGAGAGGAGTAAGCTGACGTGCATCTGATAAGGATGCTATGGGTCTGGCCAGAGGTCCCAGGACATACTGGTGGGATGTTCCAGTTGGTGGAAAATGCAGGGGAGTTCCTGGGCTGCACTGCTGGCCCTGTTGCTACTGCATCAAGCGAGAAAAAGTATGTGCACACCCAACCTACTGCTAAAAATAGCATGCTGTTGTTCGGATACTCTATGTTTACCTGTTGCTACTGCAAACATGAAATATAAGCAGCTAGAAAATGGATGGACAGATGGTGATGGGTGGAGGAAATAAGACTATACAGACTATATGGTGCTGAGTAATACAGTAAATATTAAGACTATCCATTTTTTGTAGGATTTACATCTCCAGGGATAAAATAATTTTGAACACTGTTGTGTTGCACATTACACATTTATAAGATGTGTCATTTTGTAGTGGAATTTTTAACCAGTTGGCCCACCATGATGTTTCACCAACATGCAAATTAATAATATTGTGTCTAAGTCTTTATCAATGCAAGTATTGATTAAATAGTGATTAAACACTTGACTACGTTCAAACTTCCTAACCAAAAATGACAAATGAGCATGTATGTTCTTCCTTTTAAAAGGTCACAGCAGTTCATCGACCACTGGTGAGCGGTGATGGGCTGATCATTTTGGTTCAGAGGTTATGAAACATTAAAATGAACATGAACATGCACATGCAATTTTTTTTTATTGTGGTACAAATTAAAACTTCGCACCAATTAATCAAAGTATGCCTGTTTTGTGATGTGACAATTCAGATGCTATTATGCTAATGTGTTGCTAGAAAATACTGATATGCACAAACTCACAGACAGATCTAAAAGCAGAAAACGGAAATTGCTAAATATACAGTGATGTAGATTTGGTGAACCAGAAATGACAGATAAGAGTGAAAAACAATTCAATTTTATTTTATTTCAATAAATGAATTAGTTAATGTGTTCATGCAGGTTGCATTCTATAACTTAATATTTCTGTATTATGTTTTAGGTACTGCTCTGAAAGTTCCCTGCAAGGCATTCCACGAAAGCTATTTTGAATACAATCCTTTAGCTGGGTAAGACCACTGAGATATTATAAAAGGACTGAAGACTGAAATGAAACATAAGTACACAACCACTGTTTATGTTGAATCAAACATGCAGATTTCAGCAATGCATTAAAATCTGAAGTTCTCCAGCTGCATCACGTTTGCAAACCCAAATTGGGAGCACGGTTCTCTGTTATAATCTAATCCCACTGCCAATGGGAAAGCAAGACACAAATACTCATAATAATCATTAGTTGCTGTGATTATGATATTTGTACCTCAGTTAATAATATTATGCTTTGTAATTCATTTTGGATTTTTCACCAGATATTAAAACCCAGAAGCTGCATAGTTTATTCAGTGGAATGCACAACATCAAGGACATGATGTTACACTTTCAAAAATGCTGCACTGTGCTGTTAGAGAGAGGCACTCACCTCACACAAGAAACCCTGTCCAAAACAGATTAAGGCTTGCAGTGCAGTGAAGGATGCCAGCTATCTCTCTACTTCTCAAATTCATTTAGTGGTTCATTTCCAATCCTCATTCTGCAGGCAACAGCTGTCTTGTGTGTGAGTCACACATGGTACATATAACCATAAAATCCAACCCCTACACATCACAAGTCACACAGTTACAAAATTTAATTGCTGCAAAAACAAAACTGATAATTGTAATGTAAGCATGGAAAACCACACAATTACATCCCTTTTGGGCAATATACAGCTTCAGTGTTTGCATTACAGGGAAATACCAATGTTCATCAATTCTTGGCTTGTTTCCTTCTTGTGGTTGTTATCTTCCTCAGGTTATTTCCTATTGCATGGTCCTGTGCTTAACATTTTGGTTCAGGGGTACTGAGAACATAAAAATGAAAAATGAAATGAAAGGAAAAATGATTTTTTACCTATATGGAGAAAAACCTTTATTCACTCAGTTGTTATATGTTACAAACATCGTTACACAAATAAAAACTTTACAATGATCAGTTCCACTGAAAAGTGCCTACTCTGTGTTAATTCAGATGCTACAAATACTCTTAACACATGTTCTTATGCAGAATTCACTGACACATCTGAGTCATTGCCTGAAAAGCTAGTTTGCTGAGGACAGCAGACATTGCTAAAATGACATAAATGATAGGCAAGACTAAAAATACCTCCTCTTTTACTTCAGGAAAATGAATTAGGAAATGTAACTTGGTCAGACTATACAGAATACATGTATTCTCTAAATGAATATTTCCTTTAATCTTTTTTTTTTTTTAAACCACAACACAAAAACTTGCCTACAAAGCTTTACACGAGTATTGTGAAACCGATGCTTTGGTTGGGTTAGAGGGGTTAGACCACTGAGATTGTACAAAACTTTTGAAGACTGGATTGGACAATGAGCTAAGTGCACTTCACATGCTAAATTACACATGCAGATTTCAGCTATGCATTGAAATGTACAATTCCCTGAATGCAAACCCACATTGGCAGCACTGTCAGCAACGTCTCTTATAACCCGATCCTGCTGCCAGTGGGAGGGCATGACACACAGAGTAATGCTTACTGCTACAGTCAATCTATACAGTTTATAAAACGATGCATGATTGTGTTTTGGCACATTAAAAAGAGATATTTTATATACATTGTTCATAAAATGGATCTTTGTGCAATTTGGGTGAATAATAGTGTTAATTTATTGTATATATAAAAAGCAACATGTTATCACTTTGATGGCAGAGGAGTGCACTGAATTGAGTATTTTCAGAGGAGAGTGGGAAACCTCTAGATGTGTGTAGACGCTCTGCCATCCATGGAGCTGGACCTGGACAGGTATCGGCTCGTCGTGCGGCCCTCCTCCCCCATAGCGTTTTCCATCTTCGAAAGCACAGAGCTCTTGAACTTCCGCTTGAAGTCGTTGCCCATAAAGACATAGAGCACCGGGTTGAGGAAACTGTTGGCAGCGGCCACAGCTGTGCCGACTTTGAGTCCAATCGCTATGATTTGGTGGTTGTGGAGATGGTAGTTCAGCTCAAGCAGGACAAAGACGTGGTAGGGCAGCCAGCAGAAGAAGAAAGTAGCAATGAGGGCTGTCATGACTTTGAAGGGCTTGGAGGATTTGGCCATCCTGTTGCTTCTAAGTCTTAGGATGATGATAGAGTAGCAGATGATGATGATGGAGAATGGGACGACAAAGCCTCCTAAGAAGCGGCTTACGGCAATTGTCTTGTGGCTGTATTGGTCTGATGTATAATTGTTGAAGCAAATGGTCTTCCCTAGATGGCTTACAACGTCCCGAAAAACCACAGAGGGCATGCTCAGCACGACGGAGACCAGCCAGGCCAAGACGACAGCCACACTGGCCTTCTTGATCGTGCGGTGGTTCTGCGTCCAAACTGGACACATGACCGACACGCAGCGGTCCACGCTGATGATGACCAGGAGGAAGATGCTGCTGAACATGTTGAGGAACATCACAAAGGAGGTGAACTTGCACATGAAGAGCCCAAAGATCCAGTCGCCCATCGCCATGTGCGTGATGCTAAACGGGAGGCAGGCACAGAATATGAAGTCAGAGATGGCGAGGCTCAGGTACCAGGTGGTGTTGACCGTCCTCTTCATCTTGAGGCCGGAAATCCAGATGACGACGGCGTTCCCACAGAAGCCCAGCACGAAAATGACCACGTTGACAGCCAGCAAAGAGATACATGAGACTTCCCTGAAACATGTTGAGATGTGTTTAAAAACAGTCTCCTCGGGTGGAGAAGGGGATACTACCTCATAAGTGTAGTTGTAGCCGTCATAATAGTCTGTGTCAATCAAATAATCATCCATTGTGACTCGAGGAGCAGGATTGACTTTAAAATCCCTGTGGAGGAAAAAAAAAGTTTAAAATTGCAAACCATTCAGTCTGTATAGCATCTACCCAGGATTTATCTAATTTTCCCACGTAGATCATTAAAATTTCCTGTTATATAACCAAACTTAATTACTGTACAATATTGAATTAAATATAAACAACAGCTATAAACAACAGCATACCTATAGTTAGAGCATTCACCACTGCTGACTTGTTGCTGTCCAGCGCTGAATGTCAGTAGAGCTCAGGCAACACTACATAACCCATCTGCACAGCTATCAGCTGACTGGGCGCTTTCTCAACACTTGTGTCCTCCAAACACTTTCACTACTGCATTTTGATCACTGACTTCTTAGGGACTTAAAAGCATTTCTTACTGTTTTGTAGATGTCGTGTAAACAATTTTAACCATTGCATGCATTTCCCTTGTTGCAGGAACATTGATGGTGGCTTACAGTGGAGTGATGATAAATAATCCACTCCGCTAATATCTGAATATATTAAATTTCAATGAAAAGTGTTAAAGCAAAATCAAGCTCTTAGGAATTGTAAAAAAGATACACAGTTAAGCATATTTCCAAAGGATTCTTGCCTACAAGAATGTCGTGACAAACAGTCCATCATTTATTTTTGCTGGTTTCAAGTAAGAAATTAAATTATGTATGAAAATTAAATTATGTATGTAATCTTAGTACAGTATTTTAAGACATATCTTATCATATCTTATATTTTTACACTGCATGGCCGGTAAAATATGTTCTTCTGGCCTGTGAGATACAGACCTTTCCTCTTGATCAGCCATAGACGCCCCCTCTCTCTGATAATAGACATCTCTGGGAATTGAACTTCCCATTTCCCTGCCAGATGTGTCTGATTGGCCAGATGTAACTGTTCAAGGCAGAAGGATAAGGCATATGAGACCACAGTGTTGTTGTTTCTACACTGTGATCTGGAGAGCCATGGGTGAATGGGCAATAAAAATAGATTAAAAATGATTTTAATTTGATGTTTCAACCCCAGCTCTTGATGCAGAGGTAGACTCAGCAGCCGTTGTAAAAATAAACTAAAGAACACCACTCCCATTAGTCTCACATAGCCTGCCAGGAACAGAGACGAACCATACTGCTGGACACATATTTGGGACAGAGGTTCTGAGGGACCCACCCACACAAGTTTAAAAAGGTTTTCATGAGCATACATAGTATTTGTAAATGGGCAGCATCTATAAAGCAATTTTCTAGTCTACTGAGCACTCAAAGCGCTTTGCAATGTTTGCCTCACATTCACCCATACACACACACTGATGTCGGAGGCTATGTAAGGTGATTGGGAGCAGTTAAGGTTTCATTGTCTTGTGGATCAACACTTTGACACGCTCTCTGGAGGATCAAACCAGGAACCATCTGATTACTAGTTGACCACTCCACCTCCTCCCAAGCCACGCCGCCCACAGTGGATTTCCTGTTTCCACATGAATTACCCAGTTTCGAGGAGAAGTAGTTCCATGCGCTGACCATATTTTGAGGGCGAAATTTGGTAAGATTTGGGCAATTCACAAGATAAGGTGGGCAACTGATAAACCAAGACACCATATGTCTACTGACTGAATTTCCTCTTAGACTGCTGTTTACAAATGTCTGTGGTGGAAGAAAAATCAGCACATACAGGGATCTAATCTTGATCCCAAAATAGTAGATCATGAAAATAGGTGGAGATTGTTTTTCAGAGTTAACATCAGTGGTGTTAATGAGACATCCATCTTATCCTTCTCCTTGATACTGAAGAAAAGTATGATTTGTATCTTTAGTTAGACTCAGAGTAAATCTACCTTAGCTTTGTTTTAGAGCTAAATAAAATAGGATTTAAATACTCTAATGAGGAAAAGTGCAGCTTATTTGCAAAGTTTGACTGAGGCTGAGAGAAAACAGCTTGAAGAGATGTCAAAATCATGGGAAACACTGGAATGCATTAAATGTTTTTAAGCAGCTATCCATAAATCATAGTGTGTCTTGAAACAAAATTACAAGCTTTTGCCTCCTCAATAATAACAAGGCATAGGGCCTCCTCTGCACTCTATTTGTGTGATATTGTGATTATAATACTGGCTCCTGGCTCTGATATTTACCCCAGAGAATCATTAGCATTTTTCCTTAGACCTGCTGCATTATACATGCACAATAACTACCCAATTTATGCACTGTTTCACGCTGACAACTAGTGCAGGTTAATGTGAGCATGTAGCAATTTGAAATACTGTTTAGATGAAATGTTTATGCTGTGGTAGACATTCTCCACTTTCCATTTTATTGAAGCTTTAAGGAAGCAAAAAATCTCTCATAAAAGATTGTCTTCTGTGA
>OMKZ01028994.1:13350-53013 GCA_900302535.1 Neoniphon sammara
GTGTGAATAAACAATAGGTTCTAGGCATATCATGTCATTTATCTTCTGTCTTTCCTAACCGCATAATATTGTATTCCATATAATATATTTTTTTATTTTCTATTTTTTTCCTAGCGCTGGCCTGCCTCACCCTCTGTGCAACACTCATATACGATAATAAGATTGTGATTTGGGTTTTCCTTACATACTCTGCTCTGTGAGAACAGAAATATTCAAAATGCTTGGTTTGAATCCAAGAAAAGCATTTAAAGTGAGAAATGGTGTTTGCAGTGAAGTAAATTTAAACAGAATTAGAAATGTACTGTTGTGGTTTAAAATACTAATTATCCTCTTGTGCCCTCTGAAACACCAGAGGGGCTTGATAAATTTTTCATTGTTAGATCATTACCGTGTAGATCAGAAACATGCTAACCATGCTGTCTGAAGATGGATAAAATCTCTTAATAATGGTTTAAGGTCTTCGAACATCAAAAATCCAATCTGTATTTATGCAGTTAAACCCTGAGATTGTGAGATTGTGGTGTTCACTCCCTGTTAGGATGTGAAACGTGGTTTAGCTCACATAAGACCTGGCCACAAACCAGTGACATGTCAGGAGGCCATGTAACTGGAGATTAAGCGTAACACCATACACCATACTTCATAATAACAAACATCTCCAAATTTCATGCTGCAGTTTATTCCAAATGAAATGAAAAGAGCATCACTACAAACTATTTTCTGTCTCCTCTCTGAAACATAAAACCTAATATAATTTCAGAAACTACTCTGGCCAGTTATGTTCTCAGAAGTTTTGAAGCAATTTTCTAAGCCCAACAAAATGCACTAAAAGGGAAGTGAATACTTTTTTGAGTATTTGTGGATAAAAGTTGATAGCAGCTCAGTTTTAGATCACATTCTTCTAGTTACAAGTATCCCAATATATCTTTATTTGATGAACTAGATGCAACTCTTTTGTAAATTATGAAATGTTAAATTGCATACTGCATGCCTACCTGACCCACTTAGATGCATTTCAGCAAAGTCACTTTTGCCTAGGAGGACACAGAGGCAGATTAGATTTCCTAATGAAGGCCCGGGCTATAAATAATCAAGTGTAACACACAAAATAACCAGGTAGTCTTACCCTGGGAAATGTCTGGCGAGCCCTTTGAGGAAACTTGGATTCCTGTTTTATATCTGAGAAGATGCTTGACATTGAAATGTATACATAACTTGCACTAAAGTTACTTAACTTTTTACTGCAGTGCTATTGTGTGTTTATCTATTTTCATATAATGAACTGGATTTTTGATGAGGAGTTTGAAGCTACTAACTTTGCAGTCATTGTCGACCCATCATCTATTAGAGAGCATACAGAGAATCCTGACAACTGAATTGATACAGTAAATGCATCACACTGACACCCTCTGGATCAGCAGGGTGGCATGCTGTCTTTCAGCAGAGGACCTGGGTCCAACATCTATCCGGCCGTCCTTGAACAAGACTCCAAATCCCTACCAGCTGTTCTGCGCTCTGCTCCCCTGATGGTGAATGGAAGGTGAACAGAGAAATTCCATACAGAGATAAATCAAGTATCACATTATCGTATAATTTTATTATCAGTGTTATTCCTGCAGGGGTTTACAATAAATCCAAGGTAGAGGGAAGCACAGGACAGAGTAATAATAAACCTATTACTATTCAGAGTCACGAGGAACATCAAGGCCCAATTTTTCATGCATGAAATATATAGAAAAGAAATGAGGTTCACACAGAAATTGTATTTATTTTCAATTTCTTTCTCCTCGAGATCAGTGAAAAATAACATTTCTACCAGGATCCACAATAGACAAATGATACGTGCAAATGTGTGAAGGTTTTTTTGTTTGTTTGTTTGTTTTTGTTTAATGGAGTCCCATCTCAAGAGCCAATATCCTAAGAGAATCAAACAACAGATAGAAAACCATAGAAAGTTCAATTTATCTATGCATCAATTAATTTCCCAACTGCAAAATCTCATACAATGAATACTTGCTGCAGTTTCAATCTTCCTTTTTTTCTTCATATTTTCATTTAGCAAACAGACATAAGCACGTTGCTCTTTTTTTTTTTTTTTTTAGGATACATAGCTGATGCAGAATGAAACCTGCATAATCCAATCCTAACTTCTATGAACTCAAATGTATTCTTCCTTCAGTGACTCTCCCTGGTTGTGTTGCCCTGGTCATAAAAGGACTTTTACTTTGTTGTCAATCATTTAAGGAGTCAATCGCCACTTGGTAAAATAATTGTTGAGTCATTGTTACTGATCAACCTCACTCAGATAGAACATTTGGTTGGAGAGTATGAGAAAGTAAAAATATGCTTATTTCACCTTTAACAGCAAGTGTTCAACAATGACCTTTATGCTAGAAAATGTCTGAAAGCACAGATTACGCAGCATGACTCTTTATCAGCCTGAAACAGATCTACAGGTTCACACAATAAACCACAGTTTTCTCCTCAGTTCCTCCTTTTTTATTGTTTCTCAGGTTCATGATGGTGATACATTTTACCATGGAGCCAAATAAAACACCTTTTCCTAAAAGGTTGCAGGAAAAGGTTATTCAGTTCTGTCTGAATCTGATAGTATCCTGGTTCAAATACACATGCTGGCTCACTCAAAGCTAATCTGTCCAGTGTTTTGCACGCTTCTTTACCAAATAGGTCCTTCTTGATTGTGAAATTAAAATGATAAATCTTGGCTTAAAACATCTCCAGGAAAGAAAACTGATCATTTCTACGTAACTGACATCTAACATGACGACTTTATCTAAACCCACTGTATTTGTTTCCCTGTTGTCATGGTGTAGAAAGTGCTCAGTGCTGGAGATTAGGCTGAACGCTGGGACAAGACATAAATTACCCCTAAGACAAAAATCAAAGAATAAATAAGAACATCTCAGTCTTAATATCCAGTTATTAAACTCCACCAAACAATGTATATAATGTATAGATAGCAATCCTCCTCTATGATCTGATTTTCTGCTGCACTGAGTTTGTCTTTGCACTTGGACATTAAACTGACAGCAGATACAAGCATAAAGGGCCACTGATTACAGCAGGATGTGACCTCATTTGTGAACTGTTCAACCTTAACTATCTCTCCATACCAATCAACCACTCTCTGTGCTCCTTCTCTGGCTTTCAAACCTTGTAATAAGCCGGCGAGTGGATAGCAAAGCCACGTTCACGATTATCCTTTCAGTCAGCGCTTGTCTTTCTCCCCCAGAGTGACCTGCCCTCATCATGGTGTCAGGTTCCTCTCCAGTCAGACACTGCGCCATTTGAATTGTATTTTAAAGTAACTTGAGCATTATCACGACGTTAGCGTCTTCTGCATGAGAGCCATTATATAGATTAGAGCATGGCAGAGATGCATCAGTCCACAGCATAAATCTGTTTACCTAAAATCCAGCTCAACAATGCAGATTAAAATGAGAGGATATTTGAATTGCAGCATGGATGGAAATGGATGGTAATCATGTGTAGGACTGATCTATGGCCCAAAGCAATGGCATTAATCCCCTGTTAACTTCATATTCCTTAACTTTGCCTCTCCTATTATTAGAACAAGAGGCTTATGATTGTGCAGGTACTTTTTGTGTAATTTTGTTGCAGCATCAGCAGAGATATTACCATAAAATAACATTCATAGTATGCACTGAAGTTGTTAGAATAAGACTTTAAATCTCTCTGTCACAGAGGCCAAACATAATACTTACAGCACATACATGCACCGGTTCCTCTCTGTCTCTGTGCTTATAGTATACACAAGACTGGTACAAAACCCCTTGCATCTCTGTGAGACATTTCTGCAGCAATATTGAACACAGACATAGGTTAAAGTCTTTGTAAATAACATAATTTGTGTTGCCAGGTGGGTGGGGTTTGCCATGTAAGACAAAGCAAACAAGTGACAGAGTTGAGATAATCACAGGAAAAGTATTTGGAAAGGTGATTTAGTAGATTTATTTGTTATTGAGAGCTTAGTTGACATCTACTGCAAATTGTCCTGGTGTGGTACACTCTCCCCCACCTATGTGTCATGCCAGGCAGGGCAAAACAAATGTCAAGATGTATTTGCATACATTATTTGACCCATATCTGACCAACTGTCCCAGTGGCTAATTAGAGCCTGTCATTAACATAGCTGTGGGTAATGCTGGCAAGTCAATCACAGGAGCCCATTTCCCCTGTGACCCCTGAATTATTGATTGCTTCTGAATGTGACACGAGCATCACATACAATGGTCCCCCTCTTGTGGGATGGGTCAGGTCCTGGAGCTCTGATGCTCTGTGGCAAATCCCCAAAACAGGGGACCTTCACAGCCTTGGCTACTCTGATTAGCGTTTGCTGGCCGCAGGGGAGCGAGGCATTGCCAATGGGATTATTCTGGGGGAGTGAAGTGGCTTGGCCTCGCCGCGGATGTGAGCATATGACTTGCAAGCACATTACAAGCAGTGGGTGACAGTGATGAAATGTAAAGCTTATAGAGGCACAGCACCGAAGGGTCAAAAGTAAGGCTGACGTTATTTGATTACCATAGCCATGTAGAGGCAATGTGTTCACCTGTCACATGTACAACTTATAGATACACTGAATATGTAAAATATTAGGGGAAGTATATCAAAGAGGTGATACAAGGTAAAAGCTATGAATTTTAAGCTTTGAGACGGTTGAGATGTGGAGTGTGCAACTAAATATCAGGAATATTTTATACATTTGATGTATATGGATATTTGCTTCACAGGTATAAACAATGTTACATCAGTCTGGACTCTGCTGCTCTGCATGTATGTATTGCTTTCACTGGAGCTATTTTGCTAGTAGAGAGAGAGAGAGAGGGAGAGAGAGATGAACACTTGCAAATGCACACACACGCAAATTAGAGCTGGCTGTTTGCCGACAGTCATACACACAGATGGGCCAACATGGCTCCATGTTTAATCTTTACATTAACAGGCTTTATCCATCCAGACCACAGAGGGAGATCGGAGATCGGAGATGCATCTGCCTCCTGAGCCATTATCTTCTCACTTCCTGTTCCATTATGACCCTTTTTCCACCTCACAGAAATATATAAAGTCCCTGTGCACACATATGGCCGCAGCATCTTTGAGTCTATGATGAGTTTCAGGCAGAAGACCCTTTTCAAGACAGACGTTGACTTTTCACTCCACGACTTCACAGTCAGCTCTGCCGATATGCAAAGCTCCACGTTATACTGAGAGTTAGTTTCATGGTAAATGAGTTTCCCTGTAAAGCGACTCTTGCTGCTTTGTCACTTCGACGAAGTGGTAAGTTATGATGGAACTAAAAGTCGTGCCCGAGAAGCAGCAGCAGCAGAGGCAAGCTGCCACAGTGCACAGAGTATGAATATAAGTCAAATGTGAGTGGAGGGCATGTGCCACAGTCGCAGCTGAGGAGGAGTGGGTCCACAGAGGAGAGTTTGGAAAAGTCAAGAGCTTGAAAGGAAAGAACAGAGAAGCAGCAGTCTGCTTCAGTGGCCTGACGTCTTTGACCACTTTGCTCTTAAAGGGAAATACCAAAAAAAAACAAACAAAAAAAAACAACAACAACAACAACAACAAAAAAAAAACTACCAAAGCATTTTCTGACATTACATTCTGTGCTGGAATAATAACAAATAATAACACTACACCAAATGTCATAAGAATTGTGAAGTTACTCACATTGGACAATTGTAATTTCAGCCACTGTAGGTTAATTTGATGACTGACCTCTGCCTGCACATTTGCACAGAACAATATGCAAATAGCAAATTTACAATCTGTCACTCCATTCTGTCCTGCCTCTTTTTGTTGTGACATCTGATTCTATGTTTGTTTTACTGATTGTGTGTATATTTAATTATTTCTGCTCTATGTGGGATAAATAAAGGTATGGTGAATTGAACTGAACTGAACTGAAATGAAAGTAATTCAATTGAAAATGACTTGAATTGAACCTTAAATAGATTTTGCATGAGTTCACAGTGTCAGCTCAGTGTATCAGTGTATTCACTGATATGGGAGCAGCTCGATGACATTGCAGATCAGAGTCAGGTGACAGTCATATTTGTAATTGTCAACTAGATTATCATTATTCCAAAAACATGTCAGGTGTTCCCATTCAGTGAACAGTATCGCACAAGTTTCTTTCCGGCTGTGGATTGGCTGCTTCGTTCAGCCAACTGAGATCTTACAATCATTGCTTGAATAAGTCACTGATTGAGAAATTTTGTACCACAAAGTATGTAGATGTTTATGTGTGTATTTATTATCCGCACACACCTCCATCCTTTGCACAGCCACCAAAGAAATATATTAAAACCAGATGAATATAGAATATCTTTTGTATTTTAATGGATACACTACAGGGAGTACAAGTCCTATAACTAGTGATATTCACTGAGAAAGCAACTTTATGGTGTTACAGAGGGAAAGATTATATTGCAGGGTTTCTGAAGTTATGTCTTTTGTCATTTTGATAAATCTCTACTCACAAAAGGTCACAATGAAAGCATAACGTCTTTGTCAGGAAAAGAAAACTTCAGGATTACTTTTATCTTTTCTTGCTCTCATGCTGAATTCAAATCAGACATCAGAGGAAGCTGAAATGAGTTTACATGTCTTGGCATCTCACTCACTGCAGAGTGATGCACTTTAAAACTGCTGCTGAAAGCTGTTTGTGCCATAATAGCAGCCTTACTCTTATCTTGTCAAGTACACCAGGAGGCATTTTCTGCTGCCTCAGATGTAAATATGGTTCATTCAAAAGACCAAGTGATAAACTAAGGATACTTCCCTCTCTTTAATCAAATGCAGTACAAACACTTTACTGTTATCAGTATCTCTGCAGATAAAAAAAAATCTAAACTTTCTCACAGATCTCACCAAAACATACATTCTACACTGAAGCTTTGCTTAGGAAACCAGCGTTAGGATTAAAGAAATTAAACCAATAAGATACAAACGGAAATGTCATAAATTATACAGCTATGATAATCCAATATGACCCTGGATCTGCGGTTTTATGTGATCATCTGTGTGGCTTTACCGTCTAAATCCTGTTAGAGTGATCAGAAATATTCTATGGCAGAGAAAAAGTCAATTAGCAACACTAATCCTCAAAGTGACCTAGACTCACGAGGGGATTTCTGCATGTAATCAGAATGTCATATGATTAGGGTGTCTAAAGTCAAAGTTGTATGCCAGCTAGATGATGATAATAAAGTCGGTCCAATGTGCCATAACATCTAGCACTCAATAACAACTGGCTTTTTAAAATACTCAAATGCTTAAAATAAGGAGCTAGCAGAAGTTCTGGTGAGTGTCACAGAAACTTTTGTGTCGTGTTTTGAGTTACACAAGACAGTAATGCAGCTGGGTCGAGACCACTGTGCCTTGAAGCGGACAGAACTGAGGAAGCTGATCATGATGCTGCAGCCCCCATATTCTGAGGTTTTGACCTGCAGGCCTTGCAGATGTGAAGCTGCAGGGAATGGAGGGCGCTGCTGGCTATTTGTTTTTGCATTACATATTGGAGTCAGTCTCCAGATGGGTGCCTCCAGTAGTCCAAAGATAATTAATCAGATGTCCCTGGCATTAGATGTCACAACTTGCGCCGCAACTAACACTTGCCAGCAACTCACACAGATCATTCCTTCACAAAAAAGTCACATAACTCACAAGTTCAATGTACATGTGTCGATTGGACACATGTTGGTTTTCATATGTTAACATTTGGGAACAATTGTGATTTGACATTTCAGTTCATCGGTGAAATATCTATTTTTCCCAAATATTTTCACCTGCCATTGCATATGACAGTATTTGTTTCAGATATGAAAATTTAATCTTCTATCAGTGAAAGTGTGAAAGGGGGCTCCCGAAAGGCCAAACACAAAATACTGACCATATGCAGCTTCATGCTGCCAAGTTTTGTGTTCTCTGTGTGCACCAGTTTTATGTGCAATTTGAGCAAATTAAACATTATACTTCTGTAATGGTTTTCCATCTCTAATTTTTGATTTGCCAATGTAATCTTCACATGGGAAATAGTTTCACATGTTCACATATGAAAACTAAGATGCCCAAAAATGCACACGTGCTTTAAATACATTTTCATGCAACTTTTGTATTTTTTATAAGGGGATGTCCTCTTATCTTTACATTGCCTTTCATGTACAATAATACATGCTGTGTATACAATAAACCGTCTGATTTACCAGATGAATTATCAAAAAAAAACAAAACGAAATGGTGACTGAACTGAGCATTGATTTGTGACTTTTAATCATGCATCGTTTTTGATTCACAAATTATAGCTGACGATCGGCATTATGGCAAGCTTCAAATTATCCTCCTTTAATGTATAACACAAGCTAACAACCGTATGAGTCAACTCAAGGACTTTACTTTAATAAGGTCCATCTGAGGAGCTTTTCAGGATCAGGACTGTGGCCATGAAATAAGTGCCACTCAAACAGTGTGAATAAAATGCGCCCCTGCCACAAAATCATATTGGTCCAGCATTCATAAAAGCTCATAAACAAGTCACAACTAATGACAAGTAAACAATTTCCGGGGAGCAAATATGTTCCCACAGACACTGAACAAAGTCACCAGCCAGCCAGCTCATATCCCCTCTCAGTGGGTGAAGAAAATAATGAGCCGCCCACGGTTGCTGAGTCATCCTTGTGTGCTGTAAGATGTGCCTGTTAGTGCTGGAATTGGTTTGTCTGACAGAGCCAGTGGCTCGTCCACCCACTCCCATGAATGGCATAGGGCAATGTGGAAATGAAATAATAAGTTGAACAGCAAGAGGCGCCGGAGGGAGGTCCCTGGTAATGGCTGCCCTGATAACTGGGAGCTATTTCTGTCTCCTGTCTTCTCACCAGATCATTTGTTCACCTGTTGGCCCTGCTGAGTCGCTCAAACATGTGACCTGCCTGGGGGAACGGGCAAACCTCAAGAGACTGCGCCTGAGGGAGATCATCTCTGTGTTGATGTTATTGACACGGGCTTTAATCCGCTACAGCTGACAGACAAACAAGCCTGACGTTGATGTGCACGAGAGCGCCATAACAATCACAAAAACAAATATCTGTGCCTTTCTGTTGTGCTGACTTTCCATGAGAGGTGGGTTCCAAAACAAATGTTGTCTCTCTTTCACAGGCACAGGAACACAGAAACACACACACACACATGCGCACACACATACACACACACAGTCTCCTTTTTGTTCAGTCATTCATAAAGGGTGCGTCTACATGAAACACCTCCCCTCAGGGTGCTGTGTCAATGAGTAAAAGTGGAAGGACAGATAAGAGCACAAAGTGAATTAATAGTGTTCACTCTCTCCAGACCATAGGCAGGAAGTCATGTGGAAAAATTGTCTCTCCCTTCTGCCTAATCGTTTCCATAGTTCAGGAAGGGCAGCATACTAACAAGTGATTCTCCACTACACCTCCATCCCAGCTGGTGTATGTATGGCTTAACCTTGTGGTAAAATTAATTATCCACGATCCTGGTTTCTGCTCTGTAGTCTTTTTTGGAAGCGACCCCCAAAGCATGTGTGTGTGTGGCAGCTGAGCCGATCCACGGACAGAGGCAGCGGCAGCCTGTGGGGTCTCAGAGAAAACTGTCAGAGTGACCCGATGAGATAATAGTCATGTGGTGTATCTGAACATTTTTGCATGAGGACAACACAATGTTACCATTCATGTGCATTTCGATGAAAACTGAAAGTTATTTAGCTCGTGGAATGATGTGGACCAGCACTTGACATTTTACAGGGGTTATTTTCTGGTTGAGGAAAAGGCTGCGAATAACAATGAAGAGGACGTATTATTGTGTTTTCTCATATTTCTTCTTTAGGAAACCTTTCAGTTCTGTCTCTACCTGAGAGTACAAAGTAAAATAGTATTCAGTCAATACAGAAGGCATGTTATATGCAAATGATATTTGAAGAGTTCATTTCCATTATATATGTATACATACATGCATTTACTGTTGGGGAAAAAAAAAGTTCCTAGAATAGGTCTACATCAGGAGTGAGTCCTGTTACTCATTCATAGCTTTGGGTGTCAAGCCACAAGATGCTAATCTGAGCAGGGCATTTATTTTGGAGGATCTCAAGAGAAAATTCAAGTATTTTGTGAACCATGGACTTAAAGCTACAGTTGTGGAGGGTTGGTTTAAGTGAGGACAGTTTAGAGTCAGCTGACATAAATGTGCAATAAACAATCCACATGGTTCTCATATGAATGGTCCTTATTTTTGCGATTTCAATTATTGCAGCTTTAAGTTCATTTTTTTGAAAAGTTCTGTCATTTGTTGTATACATATCCTACAAAACCAATAGAAGAACCTGGCGTTCTGCTACCACAGTGTTACGGACAGCTGCCTTTTCCCAATGTGAGCCACTGTGGAGAAAAATGGAGGGCCAATACTTACTTAAATCATCAGTGTGACAGCTGCGGTGGCGGCCACAGGTGTGCTGCATCCCTGACTGACTCTGAGCTCTTCAAACAGAGAAGAGAGACGGGAGTATCAGCGCACACGGGGCCTCTCGGGTAGGACTGACCGCTGGACCAGGGAGAGCAGGACTGTGAGCGAACCCCAGACTGCTGTGTGTGTGTGTGTGTGTGTGTGTAGCAGGAAATGTTTCTGGGTGTGTAACAGTAGATTGCAGTGGAACCCGATTATTTTGTTGTGAACTGATCTCTCTGTGCTGAGATTAGACGGAAGAACTCTTGGCCCAAATGAGGAAAGATCGCCTCAGGCCTCCTCCACAGAAGATGCCCTGATTGGGATTGAATTTCAGTTGTAGTTACCTCTTCTTCCTTTCCACTCCAGTTAGCAATAAAAAACACCTTCTGTCTGAACCCAAAACCCAACCCTGACTCACCTTATTTCACTTTTGAGAGCAGGTGTCAGTTAAAAAAAATTGGATATTGCATTTTGATGCAAACCCTTCCATTTAGATAGGCATTTTTGTATGCTGACAGTCAGGGAGGCCCCTTCCTCCTCCCAGTGCAGCTTCTCTTCACTCTGTCATCCATTTTACTGCCCACTCATCCCTGCCTTCTGAGCCATCCATACTCAGAAAGTGGAAAGAGAGTCACCATCCCTCTCCTTCTGACTGCCTAACGAGATCCTCTATCTCTGACACCCAGCTCTGTCACGCAGAACAAAGCCTCTACTCAGACAGAAAGGCAGGCAGACTGGCGGCTCCAAAGCTGGTCCACAGAGGCTGGAGAGAGAGAGAGAGAGAGAGAGAGAGAGAGAGGGAGAGGGAGCGAGAGAGTCAGAGACCGAGGCATCTGTGCCAGAGAGATTTATTTTCTGGCCTGACAGGTCTCTTTTTCTCTCCAGGTGGGCAGATGGATTTTCTAGCTCTTGAAGCCGAGTCCCTGCAAGTAACCAGAAGACAGGTTGGTATTTTAATAGTCTGACGGTCACTCTGTATTCGTGAGGTCTCCTCTGTGGGGGCTCTCTGTGTGCTGCTTCGTGCTTCAAGTTAACATGTCACCTAATCGAAAGACTACACCGGTGTATGAAGCAGTCTGTTCTGTGACAAAATCTCCGGGGTGTTTCATGGAGGCAAAGGTTTGCCACACTTGTGAAATGAGTAATCTATGTTCTCTGCGTGGGCTTGTAATCCCTGTGCCATGCATGAGTGACACTCATTTGACACCACTGATACAAGAGATAAAAGTAGAGAAGTGTGGTGCCATTAACAGACACCTGACTTCTTTTTGTGAGACTGTTCCATTCTGGTAATAATCCCAAAGTGACATGAGGCAATTAATTGCATCAACACAGCAGAACTAGAATTAGTATTCTCCACTGATTTAATCTCGGTACCCAAACAGTTTTATCTACGTCCACAGCTGAGAGGTTTCAGCTCATGTGAGCATATGCCAGATGGGCATAGAATTAGTCCACAATATGACCCAAGGGTCATTAATTTCATACCATCATTTCTCCTTCATCAGTTGCTCATTCTACCATATTTGCAAAGACTTTTCAATTAAAGCTTATTTATTGTCGCTGCTTTGAATCTCATCTGTGGTATTCAACATCCAAGTATTATTATTTCACAATGAAAAATAGATGGTCCTTGTTCACAACACATGGTGTTAGCTGAATTGCTGCAAAAACTATAAGTTAAAGGTGCAAAATTGAGGGTTGATTCAGGTAAGGAATGTTTAGACAGATCTAAAACACCGGAATTAAGTGAAGGCTCACCAACTGGGAGAGACGAGCACCTCGTAGGATAGGACTTCCGTGACATTATGTGGTTCACAAAGCTGGTATTTATGACAAGGCAGCCAATTGGAAATCATTTGCATCCAAGGTGAGCGGTCGAATGAAAAATAATGTGGTCTTTTGAGTCACTTTTCACTCCTTTTCCAATGTCCAGACAGATTTTCTTTTGAATAATATAATTTCAATACAACAATCATACATAGTGATTCTATAGATATTGTCTTTTTGACCCTTTTCTGGCTTTTTTGTTTTGTCTTATTTTGTAAACCTTAAAAAAAAGGGAAAAAAAAATAGTCTTCTTCTTCTTCTTCAAACTGTCAGCTTTTAAGGAGCTGTTGACTCCTGCTTATGGTTTTGACTGGACCACTATGCATTTTTGAGTTTTTTCTGTGGGTTTTGAAAAGATTTAATAAACTTGATGGATGTAGTTTGTCTCAACCTATAGAGAACCATATAACCCTTCAAATGACATTAAAACAGGAAAGTCACCAAAAGCGGACTTCTGAGGTTTTCACATGACAGCGATGATATGTATCCCTCTGCACACCTGTTTGAAACCCTGCACGTTTTGCTTATCCTTTATAAGTTGTACCATCATATAGTATTTGCTCATATTCTCATTTTCTTCTCAGTTGTTAGACATTGCACATATACCGATAGACATAATTCTTTTTGACATACAGTATGTAAAAATATTTAATGACCTACAGTTTAGTAGTGTAGTTTGGACTTGTACTTATGAATTGGATGGTCTTCGGGATGTGGGCTGTGCACACACATTATGGTTGTCTGATAACTCTCCATGTGAAAATACAAGGCTGCGAAGGTTTCTTCCTCCCTCTCACGGCAACCAGCAATGGGCCATGTTTCATGAATTATGGAGTGAAAGCTCTTTCCAAGCCAACCAGTAATAATAAATGTCTCCCAATGTCCAAATTACATAGTACTGAGGCCAATCTGACCTTCAAATCCACAGCATGCAGCGCCTGTATTTGCCCCCAACAGCAGCAGTCCCCCAGCACAGTTGATCATTTGCAACATTTTGATTAAATTTCTCCCCAGGGGAACTTTCTTTCTTTCTTTCTTATTTCCTTATTTCTCTTCACGTATTTCTTTCTTCTTCCTTTCTCCCCTTATTTTTTCTGAATCTCTATGAGGACTTCCACCCCCACGTAAATGCTCTTCACTAAGGGAGAAGGAGACATCACAGTAAATACACTCGGCCAATATAACTGCTTGAGGTTGCAGGGAAGAATTCTCTCGTATCATAAATCACTCGCTCCCCGTGGAGCCACAGAGGCTGCAGACAGCTACGGCCTTCTCACTGCTCTGAGAAGTGTGTGAGAGTGCATGCATAACAAGAGTAAAGACATAATGTAGCACAAGCCCACTCAAAAAGGCTACTCCATTATCCTCCTAGGTGAAATTACTGTGGGACTGAGCAACAGCACAGAGGCACTCTGTGGTGATAAGGAGGTTAGACTGTGGCTCAGGAGCACAGCTTGAATACAGCCTGTTGTTTTTATTTTTATCAATAAGACTGTTACAGAATCTCTGAATATGTGTTATTTAGAGTTTACTGCCTGCTGTGCCAATCTGTTTACAATACAGCCACCAGTGTTGATTTTGGAAAGCAGCCAGGAATCAATTCTCATCATCACAGGCTGTTCACAGCAAATGATCATTTATGTGGCCTAAAGGGAATTCCACTATAAATAGGTAACACACACAAAAAAATAAATGTACATACATGAATTGGAATAAAAACTTATAAAATGCTATCAGTAAAAATTAGCACATTAGGCCATATGATTTTGAATTTAAATATTAATCGTGCCTCCTTTAAATTAATATTTCAAATAATGGCTTTCAAATATGGTGCAAGAATTACGCTGGACTACTGATTAGGAGTTTTGAGTCTATAACGGCTGCAGTAAGCAGTGCCACATTACTGGGATGACTGCATGACACAGAGCAATACTGCCCTCCTCTGTCTGTAGGTAAAGCTCCACTTAAAAGTAAAGTGTTGTATGTGTTGTATCTTTTGACACATGATGTTTCCCGAGTTTCATGCCACCAACCCAACAATGACATCCATGACAACATTATCAAACAGTCTGTGGCAGCCATATGGAGCTGAAACAGTCAAAATGATCCTTGCTAAACTACTATAACTCATGATGAATTCTTTGTGATGTAATAGATTTTTTCATAAAATTCCTTTTTCTAATCCAAAGAAATAAACACTGTTCCTCTCCCCCTTCTCTAACAATTTCGGTTTCAATCTCATATTTACACACCCCTAGGTGGATCTATATATATTCTGTCAATGTTAAATTTTAAATGTATGTAATTTCCTGTGCTGTATAACCTTTCTCGGGTAGTAATTTGTTCAATTCAATGATCGCTATTTATCCTCTCTGTCTTTTTGTGGTTTGCTAAATATATCACATTAAATTACTCCCGTTTTTGTCTAGTCCATAACTTACTCAAAAATGTTTACATGTTGAACTTCATCCATAACTGTATCAAGAGGCAGGCTATTGTTGAATTTCTAATAACCTCTCATCTTTTTCTTACAGACTCTTGTTTCATTCAGTAGAAATGTTTACATCTGAAATAGTCTATTAAATACCAGTAGCCTAAATGGTAAGGCCGCTTTTGATTTTATGGAGAGTGAGCTGTTACTAAATTTATATTCTCGCTTGTTAAGATGAAAAGTGGCAAAAAAGCGTCAGTGACTCGCAGTTTATCAAATAACATTAATTTTTAAAACTGTCGGTAGAGTTTCTTGATGGAGCGGACAAAGTATTGACCCTGCCTTCCAATGCCAGAAATAAATGTAAATGAGTTGAGGGCACATAAGCTACTCAACAAAAGTGGTAAAAACGACTAAGCTCGTCCAGGTCACTGGATGAGGCCATGGGCAAGCAAGCTCGCCTATAAGGGGGTACAACCTTGAGTGCCATGGTTACTTTAAACGAAAACGGAAGTAAACAGAAGTGAACGCTACTCTTCGACAAGAGCCGCTTCCTGCCCACCGCATCCAATTAAAGACGGCTACGAACCATCTGTTGTATAGCTGCGTTTTCAGCCAATCAGCAGCGTCTATCAATATGCTCCAGACCAATGGCGTTCCTACATGTTTCCAAGTCCTGCCTTTGATCGAGGAAGTTGACGATGATGTGTATTTTGTACACAATCTTTCCTTCGCTGACAACGGGACAGTAGAAATTTTTTCTGCGTTTGGTCGGTGTCAATTTCGTCATAAATTTACAGGACCATTTTATGTTATAGATAAAAAAGAGTGAACGTGATAGTGACGAGCTACGATGCTAAGTAGCTAACGTTAGCAAGAAAACTGGAAGGGTTGCGGCGAGCAAGTGCTGATTTTACAGAGCAGTTTTGTAACAGCTGTCATGTTAGCTGTGCTTTTCCACCTCTCACCCGCCCCCCGGCTATCCCAGGTGGACGTGGACTAGATGGGGGACGTGTCACTGGAGAATGGAGCATTTAATCAGGAATGATGGCTGCTATGAAGGTGTGGCGCTACACCTGCGGGTATGTCCTCGGAGGATGGGGGCCTCTGCTGTGTGTTGTCCTCGGCTCTTTGGTGGCGCTGTTGATGCCACTGGTAGGGGTGGAGGACGAGTGCTGTGCCGCTTTGAGGGGCATAGCTCAATTACGCTGCCAGATCTGGGGAAGTTCCCAAAAGCCCACTGTGCAGTCCACCAGTCTCACTGTCCCATTTACTGCCCTTGACCTCCTGCCTCATAGGCCGAAGCCAAGTAAAGGTAAAGGCTGTCACTTCATTCTGCATTTGTAAAGGTGCTCTTTTCTGTGCTGAAAATATTCCTGTAAAGTGATGATGCTGTGTAATAATTTTTGTGTTTTATGCTGGTTGCAGAGGTAGAGCTAGAGGCCAGAGCAGCGCTGCAGCAGGCTCTGGAGATGAAGAAGCAGGGGAAGAGAGAGAAGGCCCACAAGCTGCTGGTGCATGCACTCAGCATGAACGCAGACTTTGTGGATGCCCTGACGGAGCTGGGGGCCATTTTAGAAGAGGACAAGGATGTTGTTCAGGCAGACCACCTCTACACCAAGGCGCTGGCCATCTCACCTTGCAATGAGAGAGCTCTGGTCAGCCGAGACCGCACTCTACCCCTGGTGGAGGAGATTGATCAGCGCCACTTTGGCATCATTGACAGTAAAGTGCGCAGGCTTATGTCCATTCCTAAGGGTAACTCAGCACTCCGGCGTGTGATGGAGGAAACCTACTACCACCACATCTACCACACGGTGGCCATTGAAGGCAACACGCTCACTCTGTCTGAGATCCGTCATATCATAGAGACACGCTACGCTGTCCCTGGCAAGAGCCTTCAGGAGCAGAACGAGGCCATCGGTGTAGACGCAGCCATGAAGTACATCAACACCACCCTGCTGTCCCGAGCAGGAGCCATCACTGTCACTGACATCCTGGAGATCCACCGGCGTGTGCTCGGCTATGCAGACCCTGTGGAGGGAGGGAGGCTGCGCACCAGCCAGGTGTTTGTGGGCCACCACATCCCACCCCACCCTCAGGACCTGGAGCGACATATGCAAGAGCTGGTGCAGTGGCTCAACTCCGAGGAGGCCCTGCAGCTGCACCCTGTGGAGTACGCAGCGCTGGCCCACTACAAACTGGTGTATGTGCACCCTTTTGTAGACGGCAACGGACGCACGTCACGGCTGCTCATGAACCTTGTGCTCATGCAGGCACGGTACCCACCTATTACAATTCGCAAAGAGCAAAGGGCTGAATACTACGCAGCTCTGGACACAGCCAATGAGGGTGATGTCCGTCCCTTCATTCGTTTCATAGCCAAATGTACAGAGATCACATTGGACACACTGTTGATTGCTACAACTGAGCACGCTGTGGGGCTGCCAGGAGCCGGGCACCACCAGGCTTGCCTTGACTGCAAACAGACCATCCCAGTTCACAACTAACATGGAGGAGGGGGTGTGTGGGGGGGTGCATGAGCATACATGGCATTCAGGGCTGTGTGTTCACTTATCTAGAGTTTCTTTATCAACCATTCTACTATAAATATTAGTTTCTGGACTGGCTAGTCTCCTGGACATACACCAACTTACCATTTCCTTGTTTTTCTTTGGGTTTTTCACCTGCTGAATCAAATGAAACCCTGCAGCACAACACTGGCATCAGAGCATGGCATCAAGGGGTTCCACCTCTCCTCTGTGCCACAGGCTGTGTTGAATTGAAATCTGATTTTGCTGCGCTTGTGCTTGTAACATGAGATGTATTGCCTGCACAATGAATAGCAATTTCCCACTTGGTTTGAAACCACAGTGCCATAGACATTTCAGTGACAATATCATCATTGATGTAAGGATGAGAGAAAGCTTGACATTCTCATGTTTGTTCTTTGTGACTTGAGATGCCTCAGTGATGATTAATGATGTCTAAGTTGTGTGCAGTGTGGGCATTCAGTTGATACCTTTGTCCCTGAGATAAAGATGTTGTCTCGTAACACTGTAAAGCACTTTCATGCATTTGATTATTTATTTTATTATAAAATAAACTTGTTTTATTACCTTATATTTGCAGTGTCTAGTGGTTATATACCTGTCTAAAATTGAACAGACTGTAGCTGTCAGGATCATACTGGGATGAAAGTTGATTTCCATTTATTAAAACAACTTTTAGACCAGAAACAACAAAGAAATGCAACAAGATGACTTTTTTTTTTACAACACCCAAAATACAAGGGTAGACCATGAAACAAGCAGGAAAATAAATAGTGACTAAACAAAACAGCTATAAATAGCCATTTGTTATTTACCTTTATACCAAATTGAAAACATGACTATAGAAATTATACAAAAACAACAGCAATGCACATACACCACCTTTTCATATTGGACATAAAACAGAAGGTGACTTCTAAAGATCAATATATTCACTTTTTTTCTAGGTTAGGCCACTGTGGTGATATCAATACATATAGCTTGTATTCCATCTGTTTTGTAAACTTATAAAATCTTTACAAACTATGGTGACCTTTTTGAAATTTGAATGCAGAACGTATTGTACAAGAATCAAACAAAATCTCCTAACAAGTGAGCTCTAGTACAGTGTAAACTAGTGTGGCAACGTGAATGGTAAACTCTTCCTAACATGGAGAATATATTCTTTAAACACTTGCAATCAAAAACTGCATAGATTCTCTCCTCTTGTATCAATGGGTCCCGCAGGCCTAAACGGTATGGGTGGATGAAGTGTTAAGTTCAGAGGCATCAGCTAATTATGGCCCACCTGATGCCAGCTTCATAAAGGGTAAAATCAAATCTAGTCGAAAAAATCAAGAAAAGAGTCTGGAACCTCCTTATCAAATTGTGCACACAACCAAACAAAACTGCACATGTACTTTCTAAAAATTTCACTGCGCATGGATGAACTTCATTTACTGTTATGAACAGCCTAGGTCACCCAACAAAGTGTTTCATACAATATACAATGAAGTGGATTACAGTTTTCATATCAAGTTTAAAATCAAAATTTGCAATATTTTTATATAAACTGAACCCCAGTGCTGTTGGTTAGGTCAGGAGGACACAAGCATGTGTCCTGCTTGCTAGGTGGCCAGTGATGAAGTGAAAGGTTTCCTCTATCACAGCATTACTGTCCTTCCAAGGAGTGTGCACTCTCTGAATTTCACAAGGGTGGTAATAGGGAAGGAATGTGTTTCATTTCCCTCAGAATCTCTCCCCTCACACTGTCCCCTGCAAACAAAGTACTTTGACACATCTAAGTCAACATTAGGTATTTGATAATGCATCTTTTTTTGATTTCTTTTTTTCCCTTCAAGAGAAGGGTCGTGCTATTGAACATAACTGACAAATGATGTATGAAAACATATAGCGTACTTTACTTATTGGCAGTGCTGCAAATAAATCATTTGTATAATTCCAACTCAAGCTTTTGCAGTGTGACATAATATGAAGGGCAGTTTTTCCATGACAATGTTATGTACCATGCCCTCAAGCCAAGGTAAAACCAATGAACTAGCTACATTAATTTAAGCACATCTAATACTTGTTAGACACTCTCTGGCTTTTGCAGGAGTATTCCATAACATTATACAGCTGATGGTAATTTAGAGATGGGATTATGTGAAACAATATATTTGCCAGCATTGTTAGCCGTGTCCTCAGAGGTCAAGAGAAGTTACACAACAAAATCCTAAGTTTCCTAAAAACTTCTTGAATATGTCTTCATTATTGTAGCACATCCACTGTATGTACACACACCAACTATAATACACCACATCTGAAATGTCAAACTGTTGCATATACCTTTTTAAACAACATTCACAAGTTTGGCTGTAAGAATATTTAAAAAAATACTCTCCCCTATGCTTCTGTCAAATCCCTTTCACAGTCAACCCACCAAAAGAATACACCTTCCAATGTGAGGTGTACAATTTTATATATTTACACACAAATATGATACATTTTTTTTTTATAAAATGATTTGCTAACCACCCCTAAAACTGCGCAACACAAAGTGTTCACTACACATTCGATCATACTGGTTCAAAGGAACTCCAAAAAACGGTTTTGTGATAGAAAGGGCAGGAGCTAGGGTGATTAAGGCATTCTCGCAGGAAGTGATGATGGGAACAAGACTGGATTAAAGGGAAGTCAGGCAACCAATTACAGAAAAATCACCATCACTACTTTGTAAGGACACAAGATGGCTTTCAGTATGAAGGCGGTCATAATTCTCTTGCTCATCATCTCACTTATTGAGCAGCATCCTGGCAAAGTCTGAATTTGACAGAGGCTTTGCCTGGGTCTCAAATCCAGTGTCTCCAGCTATTGGTTTGGTTGCAGTCCCATTCTCTGCTTTGTTCGCAGGCCCACTTGGTCGATGTAGGGAGCGAGGGAGTAGTGAGAGCTGGGTGCGTCCTCTCCCTCTCCTGGAAAAAGAAAAGCATACATTTTTGGACCCAAATTTTGTTCTTGCACTGAGCTACGAATACAGCTCCAAGGGATAAAAATTACAAGCATTTATATTTCAGCGATTCCAAAAGTAAATGCCTTTTTACATAATATTGCATTTCCCATCGCTGTTATGACCAAACTTCACTCTACACAACTTTTTTTTTTTTTTACTTTCTTCTCTTTCCTACATTTTTTAAATTTAACCTATGATACTATCAAACTTGTTTTCTTTAAATGCTATTTGACTGTTATAAATAGTTTTTTTAATGAGTGTTTAAACTGGTACTGAATTGTGAAGCACTTCGAGCTGCATTCTGTGCATGAAAAGTGCTATATAAATAAACTTCATTCATTTGGGAAAAAAGATAAATCTTACAGATCTCATTTAAAACTTTTGCAAGACTTCTGCAAACACGCACTAGTAGTAAAAAAAAAAAAAAAAAAAAAAAAAAAAAAAAAAAAGGGCATCCTTTAGTGAGACATTTCATTAGCATGACAGTGAGGTGCATCAGCAAACGTACCCTCCATAGACCTGGCGAGGCATCATGGCTGTCATTGAGCCACTGGAGCCGGGTGTCTCCTTCAGGTTTCTGCGAGGAGGGTTACTAATGGCAACCGAAATTTTGTTGTCCTGTATAACCATGCCATCCATTTTCAGCACTGCCTGAGAAGCCTGAGCTTCATCTGCAAATTCAACATACGCCAGACCCTGCACAAACAACATACAGAGGTTACTGCAGCATTAACCTGTGTCACACCATTTTAAAAGCAACAGAGCTTTCAAATTTGCAATGCTAATCAATAATTAGCATGTTGTACAGGTTTTGGGATTCTAACCAATCATTGGAACCACTATCTATCTTATCCTAAGTCTCCCCTTAATAATGCACTCAAAAACCATTTGCTCCATTAATGAATGGTCAGAAGTGGGAATTATGAAGTGAATCAAGGTGAATATTTTTAGCCAAACATCTGGATGTTTTCTCTCTCCCAGCTGTGTGCCTTACCTTGGGCTTGCCTGACCGATACGTGACCAGACGAACATCTTTAACAGTCCCGTGATTCTTGCACAGCTCTTCCAACTCTTCCTTGGTGCAAGAGAACGGCAGCCCAGACACAAAGATTTTGTGTTTCTCCATGGATGAGTTGTATTTGAACACCTGTAAGGAAATTCATATAAACTGATTACTGGTATTGAAAGCTACCATGAAAAATAACATGGTGTGCTTGTGTAAGAGGTAAGAACAACCTCATGTTCACCTGCCCCATGCAAACACAACTGGTCATATTTACCTTAAAGTCAGGGTTGGTGTTTTTGTCCACACAGGGCGATACGAACATGGGCCTGCCCTCCACCTCTCGTCGGTCTAGTTTCAGGGCTTCAGGGACAGATGCTTGAGATTCAAACTGGACGTAGCAGTAACCTTTGAAGGTGCCCTTGTTGCTGAAGACCGGGCGCACCTGCTTGAGGGGACCACAGGTCTCAAACAGCGTCCTCATCTTGTTCTCTGGCTCCTCCAGGGTGTACGCCAGGTTACTGATGAATACACTGTTGTTATCGTTGCGGAGCTCCGGCTTGTCATTTTGTTGCCTCTGTGGAGCGGCTGCTCTCCCCTGCTGGGCTGTTTTACCACCAGGTGGTCCAGCTTTGTGGCCAGGAGGAGCTTTCCGGCCAAACAGTCCTGTCTCTGTCTCCATGTACTCCTCAGTGCTTGGATCAACATCTCCTCTGTGCCTCTTAGGAGCTTGGTCTGTCACACAGAGCAAGCATACCAGATTAAAAGATGTCCACCAATTTTCTAAAGGGTGGTTTCTATAGAAGAAAAGCAGTAATATATTATCATAAAAAGTAGAACTTTCCTTACCTGACTGCTCATCCCATTCGTCCTGGTAATCATCCGGCTCTGCTTTCCTCTTCTCCCCAACTCGAATTCCCTTTTGGCCCTTCTTCTGATTCTTCTTTTCTGCCTTGGCCTTCCGCCGCTGCTCGGCCTTCTCCTCCTCCTGGCGGGCCAGGATGGCTTCTTTCTCAGCCATCTAACAGACAGGGGGAGGACAGTAATGTGAGCCAGCAGCAGCAAAATGATGGACGTGTGTACAGTGCAGTGCTGATCTGTGCTCTTACTTTTGTCCGCTGCTCATTGATCCTGTTCAGTCGGGTCTCAGTCTTCTGCACCGCCACATCCCAGTCCTCCAGAGAACCTGTATGCGAGAGGACACAGAATTCAGAGACCACAGACTATAATCTATCAGGTTAAGTGCCTGGCTCAATGGCACCTCAACAGTAGCTGGTAAGGAACTGGAGAGTGTTTATCATTATCAGTTTCTGCCCATATCTTCCTCAGTCACATGAGGGATTCAAATGTAACTGATAAACTAATTTCTGCAGTTTTCCCCTAAGACTCACCTTCCACCCTCTCAAAGTTGAGCAGGACTTCACACACATGCTCTGGGTAGTCTGAGGTGCACTGCACTGCCCTGTGGAGAGCCTTTCTGCAGTGGATGGGATCTCCATAAGACCTGAAAGTAAAATAAAAAACATACAAGATAAGTTTTTTTTTTAGCGAAATGTTTGATATAAATGTATTGAGTACTGCACTTGAAAATTAGCTGTTATATTTGATATATTCATCAAGATGTGCTCTGACAGACCTTTCAAGGTTATAGTACTCCAGCCACATATTGGCATATTTGGCATTCCCTTTTGTCATGATGCTGTCCCACAGCTCTCTGGCCTTTTGCATGTTCTTACAGTGGAGAGCCTGGTAGGGAAAGAGAGTGGGAAACATGAGACCCTGGGTTTGTATAGGCTGTTTCCATAATATACATACCTACATACAAAGGGAAAGAAGGTGACACTTATGTGCTTTTTGTCTTACTTTGAAACAAAAAGATATTCCTTATAAACTTAGAGAAATTATTAGTCAATTTAATGATTAAAATTTTCATTTTCCTTCAATTTTGTTCTCTACAAATGTCACATTTTGCAATATGTGTAAAAAAATGTGTGAAGGACTTCTGTAGTACAGCAATAAGTTGTTCAGTTCCTTGCAGTGCAAAAGCCTGATCTACATGTGCCTCATCCTGCTTCACTATATTTTCGTAGCATGAAGAGGACAGTTACCTTTGTCCCAGCCAGAGTTGTACACAAATTTTTACCCCTTTTAAAATACAGGCGCACATATCCTTTGTCACATAAGCTATTATGGATGTGATACTGACTTTTTATTTTGATTAAAAAATAAATAAAAAGACAGATTATAGGGGGTGCAAATACTGCCAGTGTCCAGCACAATAATACCCTTTAAAAGAGTTGTCACATCAGTCAGACTTCTTAATTTCTCACTCTTACCTCTATCCTTGCCCATATTTGCATTATGGTACAAGAAGGATCTCCACTTTCACTGAACCCTACAGAAGTGCAAGACATCGGTGAGTCCAACAAGAAAAAAAAACAAATACAACAAAACAAAGTTCAAGAATAAGCCTGGAATCCATTTACTTTCTTCAACATCTTGTTTCATGTATTCCAGAGACCGAGAGAAGGCCGCCCGTAGCTCCTCTAACTCTTTACTTGATTCTGAAAAATGCAACATAACATAATCAGTAAGTTAAGAATCTGTGAATTCGGTTGTCTGCAAACATGAAAAAAAATGCAGTTTTCACAAGCTGTTCTCACCTTTGCTGAAATCCACACGTCTCCTCAGGTAGTCAATGTATGCTTGCCAGATGTCCACGTAATCCGTGGCTTGAATGAAACCTGCATTCAGTGCCTTTTCAAAAACATCTGTGAAAACAAAATAACAAGATGACAGAGCTCAACGAGATCCAATAGAAACTACCAATTTGACAGTTTGGGATATTTCTCCATAGAAAAATTATTGTTATTTCAAAACAGATTCAGGAAGGCCTGAGCTATCTAACTTTTCTAATCTTTTTGGATCTTTCAGACCCCAATGTACTAACTACTATTTTATTCACATTTAGTTGAGTGAAATCCTGTCAATGCCTGTACCAACAACTCAGTAAATTAATTCTAATTTGTACAAACATACAGAAAACCAACAATCAAGCAATTTTATACATTGGGCCCATAACCATGCAGATAACGGCAAGCTTTTCTAAAAGATCATCATGTCAACAGCCTTATTCTGTACTCCAGTGGTTACCTGAGACAGTCTGATGCTCAGCCCCATGCCTCTCCAGGGCGAGCAAGTAGCTCTTCCACAGCCCCATGGTCCAGGGGCAGTTCCTGACCGCACGGTCATGAGAGGAAAGAACTAAGTCTTTGATCTTCAACTGACGGTCCTATGAAACCCGGAGAAAACACAAAGCAAATACATTTTATGATCTAAACACTGCTTAAATTGTCTGACAGAGACTTTTGCTGCAGGAATACAGCCATTTTATGAGCTACCACATCTTCAAACATTCTGCCAGCTTTTGCTGATTTTAGTCATTATGTATGGACTGCAGTGTCTTTAGAGCCCCTTAAGCTGCCTCTATGCACTGTTGTGCATATTTTCACATTATTCAACATGGGTTGATTAGTCTAAACTATTATAATTTGAAATATGAGTTATACTGAATTACTTAGCTTAAAGCAATTCAATTAGTGCCCACCTCCATTAATGTAATCACTTCAATGAATAATAAGCAGGAGATTTTTACCACTGGTTCTAACACTTTCGTCATACAAGACATGTCTGCTTACATGACCTTGTAGTTCAGTAACTACATGAGTTACATATATGGGAAGATCCAACAAGACATTTTGGGAAATAAATGAGTTATGGGTTGAAAACAATTTTGTTGAAATCCTTTTCCCCTCATCAAATGAGTAAAATGATAATCATCTTGATGAATCACCGGATATTGTCAGAGTTTAGTGTTTGCAATGTCAGCAGCCAATTATCACACCATTAACTCAATTGAAAAATCCATGAATAAATTTCAGGAGCTGTTGGAGAGATAGCTGGCTGTGAGTAATTTAGATGAGCACAGTGCAGCAGAGCAGCTGCACTCATTTAGAGGTGCCCACTGCCCACTACCCTCCCAGTGCTGCCTTCATCAAGTACATTAGCAGACAGGGAAGTGCAGCCAACCAAACACACACACCCCAAAACAACCACAGACTGAGTACAAAGACAAGCAGTCATCCTCACTCATTTATACTGTAGCCTTCCATACTTAATCTAATTTAGATAGCCTGTAACTTTACCCATTATTGGAATTCACACCTAAGTTACATATTGTACGCTGTAATAAATTAGAAATATTAATCTATGTTAAGAGATATATTAAGATAAAATATTTACATAGCTTTTTTGTTATGAGCTTTCTGTAGAGGGAAAGGGAGACTATATAAGTGAAGAGATTAGGAAGTGTACATAAACTTTTGATACATTTGGCCATTGAACTGGAGAGCTGCCTTGTCACACTGTTTGTCTCCTATGTGGATTTCTGTTATTGTTGTTTTTAAGTTTTTGCCACTGATTCAGAACAGACAGGGTCAGAGTTTGCTGTCAGGAGGTGGAGTGTAAAACAAGCACTACCTCAACCCAACCGGTACATCACTGCCTGAGTCAGAGTCCTAAAAACAGCACACCCAGGCCAGCACTGCTGAATGCTGGAGGGGAGGGCAATACTCACAAGATAGGTGGTGTATTTTGTCCACATGTCCGGAACCAGGCAGTTCTCTGCCAGCGCCCGCTCGAAGATAATCTGAATCCGCGCTGGATCACCTTCCTTCAGCTCGTAGTCAATGTAGCCCTGATACTCTGCCAGCTTGGGAGGCTCAGCTACCAGCTGCAGTGAGACATTGGCATATCACATTGGCATATCAAATGCATTGTAAACTATGCTCGACATTTGAGTTACATATCAGGTATTGACACAGGATTAACACATGGTTAACAATAACCAGTGTTATTCCAGAGAGAAAACAATAAACAGGAAGCATCACTGTAAGATAGGTACCAATGTCTCTTCAAAAGCTTTGCGGTTCTCCATCTGCTGCAGGGCCTTTTTGTATTGCTGTGCGACTGTCTCAGGAACCCCATCCTCAGACCACTCCTCATACTCTGCATAGGTGGCCTCCATATCTACAAAAGAGCACAGGTCTCAATTTTAGAGATCCTTTTTCCTTCTCTCAGTACTTTCAATAAATCTAACTCAATCATAATATTGCATGTTGTAAATCTGCATTTATTAACAGTTACAATATGCAAAAGAAGGCAAAAAAGGAAGTTTAGGGTTAAAGTTTAGTGCAGTAAAGCATACACTCGCATTTTTTATGTATACTGCTGTTTCTTTGTCCCATCCTCTGAGGGAAAAGACAGCAAGTGACATGTTCAGATAAGGAAGGATTATACCCAGAATGCTGGCACAGGTTATTGACAAGACAGGCTGAGCCGTTCCAGAAATGCCTCTGGTGTCCGTTCAGCCGGGCCAGGAAAAAAAAAAAACACACACACAATACCAGACCATCTGGCTATCTCTAGTCCAGTCCTGCAATTAACTGAAAGGCTTGTCAGGGACTATGCTACTGGACCTGGAGAGGGGTGTTCTCTTTGTAAGCCTGCACGGCTTTTCAAAAGCCACACTGCAACTGTGCAACATGCGTCTTACCACAAGGCCACATTAGAAGTGCAGCCCCTCCAATACACATATGCACATGCATGCACATATTCACACAATAATCACAATTTCCCAGGTGAGCCATGACATGTGATTCCACCCCACAATAGGTATCCTCCCCGTTTTACAGCACCCCCTTTGGACAGAGGAGGTGTGATGCATACCCATTAAGGGGATGGCCAACTGGCGGCGGAACAGTGTATGGATGCGCTGGAGCTGAGTGTTCAGCAGCTCCTGCTCCTCATGGGTGGGAATCCTGCCAGGGGGAGGCTGGGAAGAAAGGCAGGAGAGAAGATGGTGTAAAAATTCAGGAAAAGCTGATTTTGTGTAGCAGCAAAGAAGTTTCATCATGCATTTTAAGGTTTGTACCATTTTCTATTCTTAGTGACAAGGATACCCCACAATTCCAAAGCATGCTTTGGTGCAACATTAAGCTGACAAACAGATACAGTGTGATGGATAAGTCTTTGGATTTTAAAGCACCCACTGCCTGCTACTAACACAAGTTTATTAAATGATATTAAATAAAACTCAAACCTGTACTGTGGCCAGCATGGCATTCTCAAACTCCCTGTACGCTTCCCACACAGTCTCTCCCTTGGTCATATGAAGTCCCACGGCTGTCAAGGCTCTCTCAAATATGGATCTCACCTTTTCTATTCCACCGGGTGAACCCATACCACCAATTGAGAACTGGGCATATTCAAGCCAGATATCTGGACCTGGGTACAAAAACAAGGGACTAGATGTTAGGTTCACACAATCACAGTGAGTGAAATCAATCACAGCATGTCAAATCAAAGGCAGTTTCAATTCTGTAATGCACTCACAGATATAGTCTTTCACAGCCTTCTCAAAAAGTTCATAGACTTTCTCCCGGTTTGGCTCCTCCTCGGTCAGGCGGATCTCATCTTTGAGCCAATCCAGCCAGATCTCTGCAAGATAAGTCGAATTATGGTTTCAATAAAACTGAACAAACAATACAAATTTTTCCTTATTTTGAAATGACTCTCACTAATTCCAAAACAACAGACATACACCTACCTTCAGTGAGTGGGAAAAGTTCACTCATCTTCTGCCTTGCCCTACGCAGACGGAACAGCTCTCCTTCTTGCCTTAGTAGTTTGATGAGATCCACATGGCAGTTGTAGTCAAAAGCATTGATGGACAGCTGAAAGTCAGACAAAGATGAAAGGAGAATCAGAATCTGATCAATATACTAAAATAAATCCTAATTAACCCTATGTGGTCTAAAACAAATAAAGGCAATTTACATGAGATACTGCAACAGATTGACTCATCACGATCAATCAATAATATTAATCAGATAATCACACCTCACAGTTTGTGCACTAAAAATGGTTGGTGTAATACATCTTTTGTAACTGTTGTGATCTACTCTTGACAGCTGCTGTGACACTGGACTGCAAGCCAACAGTGAGTCGTGCCTAAGTGAAAAGGGCGCGTGGGTAGGACCAGCCATTAGCATCAAACATTAGCTGGAAAGCTAATGACGTTAGCTACGTGAATTACATTGTATCATATTGTAATGCGAGCTCATTTGATTGTTTTTGGTAAACGGTAGCTAGCTGCATACTACATTTCCATGAAATCCCAGCACAGAGCAGTTCGCAGTTTTGAAGCTGTTGACTTGTCGTCGCAGTTAACAGACAGCTGATATGTTTTAACCCATTCATTGTGGCCATCGAGACGTTACCATAGTTAGCTTTAGTTAACGTTAACTAGGCTAGCTAGGTACTACCTGCTCCTCCAAGCGCTGAATTTCGGCTTCATTTTCTTTCTCGTCCTCTGATGAATCGTCCTCTTCGTCGTCTGAATTTTCTACCCCCATGCCCTCCTCTTCGTCTGATTCCATCTCCCTTTCCATCCCTGCATCTTCTTCCATATCTTGCAACTGCGTTTCCTCTGCGCTGCTTGACGCTGCCATGTTGGAAAGGCTGTCTGCCTGGTAACAACCTAACAACAAGCCACTGTCGTGAGAGGCGGAGCCTTTCAGTGAACTCGCCGCCGAACCTGTCTAGTTCGTGGTCGCTTTAATGTGACTGCTGTGTTTACTGTTTACTACTTAACATATTCAGTAAACTCCACTTTTTCTAAAGACCAGACACATTTTACAGGATGTTACGTATGCGATGCCGGTTTTGTCTACCGACTGTGCACCCTAATGTGCCTCTGACTACTTGATGAATATCATTTTCCAGTGTGTGTATCTTGACGTCTGTCCCTTCGGTTACTGTATTTTATGCAGTAACATTATGCAGTTGTGGCTAATGCTTGCCACTAGGGGATCTTATGTTTGATGCTGCTTCGGTGAAATATCGCCTGTTTGTCAACAAAACAGGCCAATGAATTTCACAGCGAGACACCTCTCTACCCTTACTCAATCGCCCATTCTCGTAAATTATCGTCTCCCCTCGTGTTCCCTCGTCGGTTTCCGTAAATCGTTTGTCTGAACCATACACCGTGACAAAAACATGGCGATGTCCTCTTTAGGAAAGTGTGCGTCCCCGTTGATGGTGTTTGGCAGAAGGTTATTCAGGCCGGAGCTGAATGTACTTTGTCTGTATCATAAAAAGGTTAGTACTTTAGCGTGTTAAAATCTGAATTTCACTCGATATGAAGTAACTGAAGCCTCGTCAGCTACAGCGTCAGTGATTCTGCGCAACTTATGTGTTTGTTTTTGCCAGTATGTAAACCTACCCATGGCGTCTTGTGTCAGCGTTACCTTAAAGTCTCAGAACAAAAGTCGGCTAGTGTCAGCATGTTTCTTCTGTCCTTTTGACTTTTCTGCAGGTGGTGGACCACTATGAAAACCCAAGAAATGTGGGCTCCTTAGACAAAAACGCCAAGAATGTGGGGACTGGGTTGGTGGGTGCACCAGCCTGTGGTGATGTAATGAAACTTCAGGTAAGTCAGACTGTCAAAAGCTATGACATTCAATGTCAAAGGCTTTTGTCACATTGTGCAGTGACATGAGTGCGATTTTTGATTATTTACAGATCCAGGTGGATGAAAATGGAAAGATAGTGGATGCAAAATTCAAGACATTTGGCTGCGGCTCTGCTATTGCTTCAAGTTCTCTAGCAACTGAGTGGGTGAAGGGGAAATCGGTACGTTAAGTTGGCGCCTGAGTTAAAAAAAAAAAAAAAAAAACAGTTGCTATTACTTTGCAATTGTTGCTGTATTTATTTATTTATTTTCCTTTTTGGTTTGTTGGTTTTCTGGTTACTCTTTCTCATCATGCAGATTGATGAAGCTTTGAAGATCAAGAACACAGACATTGCCAAAGAACTCTGCCTTCCTCCAGTCAAGCTTCACTGCTCAAGTAAGTTCAAGGCAACAAAGTCAGTCATTTCACTGCGGTCTGTGGATATTGGTAACCCAAAATTAGAAAACATTATGACATATTAATTGAATATTAATTGAAAAGCCTAAAATGCATCTTTCTTGATAAACTGGTTCACTGCGTGCTTGATTGCATGCCCATACTGTTTGCTATAACTTTCTAATTTCTTTTCTTTCAGTGCTTGCAGAAGATGCCATAAAAGCAGCTCTGTCTGACTACAGGATCAAGCAACAGGACAAGAAGGAGGAGCGTGTGAAAGCCAGCAGTTAGTGTTAGTGTAATTAAGTGTACCATAGTGATATTATAATGCATTATAATGATGAATGGCAAAGGGATGATCAGGTTGTCTGCTCCTCTGGGTGTTGTATGTGAAAAGTAATTGAATTCAAGCCACGATTCCCATTATCACAGCTACTAGGTGTAATGCTGTGGAACAGTTGTAATGTTTTTCCTCTGGCTGTAATGGTCAAAAAGTGTTGTTTGATAATTTGTGTTGATTTTGAAATTGTATATTAAAATTAAATATTTCAAAACAGTTCTGGTCAGCAAAATTTAAATAAGGGATCCTGATTCTATTTTTATGGTACTTGTCTACAATGAAAACATTTGAGGCGTGTTGTGTGTAATTTTTGGCATTCAAACTTTATTTGGCTGTACTGATTGTATAAACAAAATGATCCCAATAGGAAGATTCACTATAAAAATGGTGTTATATATCATTAGGTAAAACTAAACATACAGAGCAGAAAACAGAATAGAAGATTCATGTGCCTATATTTTTTTTTTACTGAGAATTAAATATTAAAGACATGTTTTTCTGTCATCTGCTGAAGTCATCCACTATAAATTGTGCTGTCTTTTTTAAAGAAGTTCATATCATCTTTAGGATTGCTGAAGTGGAGCCACCCTCTGTTGGCGTATAAGAATCTTTTTCAATACTAGTAGCACTGCCAGCATTAGGAGAGCTACCAAGACACACAGCACAGCCAGCAGAGATATGACCACTGCAGAGCCCTGCTGAGTGAATGGTCTGGGATTGGGAGTGGGCCAGGGGCCAGCCTTGTTTGTGGGAAGCACGGAGCCTGTTCCTTCAACAGAGGTTGAGTTACTGTGAGGGTACCGTCCTGTGACGTTCAGGCACCTTGGTTCCTCACTGGGGGGAGAAGTTGTGGTTTTAACATGGGTCAGGTTCACTGATGGTGTTGAATTGAGGGACAAACATTCCTCATAGCTAAGAGTCTCTAAAGAGTAGTGTTCACTTAATACACGAGGCAGAGGAACACGCTGATGACTTTGGTAAACTTCATAAATAAGTCCAGCAGTGGTGAATGTTTCCTTAGATTTTTGTGCTGGTGAGCCATCAGTCGTACCTCCTAAATCCCTTTTCTTTACAAATGAGGATTGCAGTCCAGGTGCTCTGGGCTTCACTGTGGTGGCATCCAACTTTCTCTCCAGGCTAGAGGGGAAGCCATGTTGGTGGATTTTCTCGTTTGGGTTAAGGACTCGAGGACAAATTGCCATGACAGAAAGGTTTAGAAGTAGACTGTGGGCAAGATGTACCGGCTCAGTGCAAACTAGATCAGTGGCCATCTTCAGTCTTCCACTCAGTAGCCAGCGGTAAAGATACAAAATATCACACTCGCACACCCACAGATTGTTCGCAAGGTCTACAGATCGAAGATGTGACAGGCTGTCGAATGCATTCTCTGGGACTGAACGCAGGCAGTTGCTGTTGATTTTCAGAACCTGCAGGTTGACCAGCGCAGACAGCGAAGGCAGGTCCAGGGCAGAGATACAGTTACCTGAAACGTCCAGCTGGGTCAGAGAGGGCGGAAGATTCATAGGCAGGTTTGTTAGTTTGTTGCCCTTCAATGTCAGGACTTGCAGCTTCCCAAGGCCTTGAAGTGCTCCAGGCTGGATGGCACGAATGCGGTTGTCCTCCAAATCCAGGCGAGTGAGGTTCCCCAGCTGCTGCAGTGCGCCTGAGGTGATATAGGTGATGCGGTTCTCTTGCAGCTGCAGGGACTCCAGGCTAGAAGGCAGTCCGCGAGGGAACCGGGCCAGCTGGTTGTGTCTGAGGCTGAGCTCCTGCAGGCCAGAGAAAGGCCGGAGCAGGTGGTCTATGTTACAGAGCTGGTTTCTGGCCACAGATAGGGCTGAGGTACTGAGAGGGACGGAGCGAGGAAGAGACCTGAGGCCCAGGGACTCGCACAGAACCAGAAACCCTGGGCGAGGGCAGCAGCAGCCAGGGGGACAGGGAGACATCACAAGGCAGGACAGCGGACAGACACAGAGGACTAGTAGGACACCACATCGGCACCCAGGCATGACTCACTGTGACAGAAAGGGGAGGACATCTGATGAAAAGAAACATCTGTTGCATACAATGTGAACTGTATCAGGCATCAATCTAAAGGCCCGTGCATTGTTTGACATGTCGTTACAATGCAGATTAGATTAAGACAAGCCTTACCTTTTTCTAAGAGACATCAAACAATGCAGAAGAAACTATTGAGGCTCAATCACTCACCATTCTCCTATGGCTGTATTATCTGCTCCTCCTAAGAGATGGGCAGGCTTGTTGCATAGTGGTCCTTACATGATCCACCGTGTCTCTAAAGATAACCACTGCTGCTGAGAATTCCAAGTAGATGCTCATCAAAGTTTAATGACAGTCTTAAGGTGCTGTATTACCTATTCTGGATCCTCTTCACAATACAAAGTGATGGAGAGATCCTGTTATTTGTCGGCAGCAAACATTGAGGCGGGTCAAAATGCATACGCCGGGAACTTCTAAAATAGATGTTGTGCAAAAGACCAAAGTCCCAAACGGACTCTTATCTGATGTTACTGAAGGTAAAGGTCTCTGCTGTCAAAGAGATGGTGAGTCTAACAGACAAAGCTTGACCTAAACCTCGTTGGGTGGTCCTGTGGTCATGTGCCTTTCTATCACCTGGTGGGAAGAGTGAAAGTGAAGGGGTAGTATTTTCCAGAATTATTTAGCACCTCATTGACAAAAGAGCGGGGAATCTGACCCTGGTGCAAGGCTCTGTCAGGTCTCGTGTTTCAGTCATGACATGGTTGCACTTGCTTTTGAGCTGTTCTGCCGTCATCTTTGATGTTTGCTCTTTAGTAAGTTGATGCTCTGAATACCTGGTGATAACCTGGGTCAATCTGTTACTTGATATTATGTTTCAGGTGTTTCTTCAAGATGAAATGAAATTCATCATCATTTCTAAAAAATTAACAATAGAGCTTGGTCAGTCACCTGGGATTTACAGGATTTACAGATAAAATAACCACATTAAAATGTAAATGATGGTTGTAAAAAGCAAAGACATTAAAATAAATCTGCAAAAGACAGATAAATCCTTCGTCAGTACTTAGAGCGTTCACATGAGGGCAGCATTAAACTGCATTCACCTGCTGGTTCAGCATATCACACTTGTAAAAGATATTTGAAATAAAGAATAAAGAGCATTTTGGTCTTCCACAACAAATCAGTGTCTCTAAGATTTCCATAAGAAATACATCATCTCATGTTGTGGAGCAAAGTGCTGCATGTATCTGGTTGACTGCTGCTGAAATATTCATTGAATCTTGTACAGCAGCCAGCAGCAGGACAAAGGGGCCCTCGTCATCTCTAGGCTCTAGTGCCTTTTTGTTGTCTTTGTGTTTGGGCAGGACATCACACAGTGCTGCCAACTGCCAATCATAAAAATATGGAGGAGACACCGACATACTATTTATGTTACTATATGTGTGTGTGTGTCCACCTCCAAATTATAAGTAGAAAGGTTAACTTAAAAAAAGAAGTAGAATTTAACTACATCTCGAGAACAGATATTACAAATTGGAAAATTTCCTTAATATAGACATGATGAAGACATGACATGAAACAGACATCAAACTTACAGATTCCAGAGTTTTACATTACATGCACATTGCCAGGGTAGGATACTCTCTTCTTACCATCTCTAATCTCTGGTGTCCTCTTAATGCTAAGGCTGTATTTGTCTTTCATCATTTAATTGTTTACATGACTTCCCCCACATTAAAAAAAAAGACAGATACAACATCATAAATCGTTTTATTAAAATTTAGCAAAATGAAATGAACCATTTTGTAAACAGAAGTGTCACTTACAGAGGAAGCATCTGTCTCAAAAGATCTTGGGAAAACAATCTGAGGTTAAATGAGAGGAGAAAATTTAAATATTACCAAATTTCAGTTTGTCATACAGTCTGAATATCATACACTTGGCTTAAATACACAAGTCACTAACATAAGTAAAGGAACAGTGAGCTGAAGTTTTTCTTTTATTTTTCTTTACAGATGCTCATCTCCAGTGTAGTATGCATATTAAATCAAATCAAATTGAAACAAATTATGAGAAATAAAGGCCACGTCTCAGCTTTTGATTTTAAGTCCTCAGTAGCTTCCATAAGTCTAAGTTTTAAAGTTTTAAAACAATTACATCAATAAAAACAGCCAACTCACTGTCCCTGCACCAATTTTTTTGACTGTAGATAGAAAAAACATAACATTAAAAACAATAAACATATTTCTAAATCTATCTTATACATAAATATGCCCATTAATCATTTGTGGCAAACTCTGATTCACAAAGCAGTTTCTCCAAAGCACAAATGAAACCAGTTTCCCCAATCATACTCATCATTTGAAGGTTGATCCAAATGACCAACAAAATCAAATATTCAGAGAAATAGAGATGCTCAAAATAATTTATTCTTCTGTTAGTTTATTATAAATGTCCAGTTACTTGGAAAATACACAGGTGCAAATTGTGTCGTTAAGCTTTGTGAATTAGAGCCTCAAAGTGAAATACAGTATGACATGAAATAACTCTATGTAAATACAAATAGAAGTTAATAAAAAAGTAAATATGAGGAGATTGTGTTTTTATCAATCAAGTCCAATAAATCAAGTTTACTGGCATCTCGTTTATGGCACCAAAGATCTTACTGAACTGAGCCAAGATAAGCACCAACAACATGGAAACAAACACTGGAATAGGAACAAACACTTATATTCACAAAAAACAGTATCTGAGGACCAAATCTAATGTTTCACACAGCCATTTTCAGCACTGACATGTGTACTGTATGTGAGTGGAAAAAAAAAAAAAGCCAAGCTACTGAGGCCTGACATTGTTCAGACAGGATGATTCAGTCAACACTTATAGCAGCTCCACCACCTGAAAAGATGAGCTGTGGGATACAGCAGGGCATGCTGAGGGAGAGTCAGGGATTTCAGGTACATGTATTTGAAGTACAAAATCACTATTTCTGTTTCATAACGTCTATTTTGATAAAATCATTGTCTTGCAGGCCACTTCTAAGGGAAGTATTTTAATTTTTAAAATACTGAATTACTTTCTTGAAGACATCACACCTGAAAATACTAAAGAAAATCTTTCGCCATGTCATGCTACCCAAATGGCACAGAGGTATAATATTAGGCTGCTGAGATTAATCAGTTACAAAAACAACCAGCTGGTTACACAAGCAGGCTACATCCGCAAGGCCTCAGCAGTGAGGAAAAGTAGGCCTCAGAAAAGCGAAAGGCTGCTGGCACATGGCGTTAAAAAAAAGTCTCCTATCCATCCAGTCCCATGACTTCCCTCTGGCCACGTACCCTGCTATCAGATGTAGGTTGTTTAAGGTCTAGAAGAATCAAAAACTTGGAAATAGGACCAGCTTTTGTAGAGACAGGATTTTTGTGGCAAAACACGCCAGAGTTTAAATAGCTCTCTGGGCACATTTGGCAGAGTTTTAGCTTTGGATAAAACAATGAGTAGTATGTCATGAACATTAAGATTTTATTCCAACAAAAATGATTGTCTTTCTTAAATACCAATGGCATGTATTTCACTTAAATACATTGCACAAAGGTAATTCTAATTTGTATCACAATAAATTTTGGTATATTTTACCCATAACTGCTGGAATAAACAACCTGTCTCCTCATGTATTTACCTCAGGGTTTGATTTTCTACATTTCAGCTCTTACTTCTGAAGTCAAAAACAGCTTTGGAAATCGTCTAGTGGCTGCCCTTCTTCAGATGGCAGGTGCAGACCGGCTGGCTGGAGCTGGTGCTCGGGCTGGAGCTCTTCTGCACCTCCTCTCTCTGCTTTGCCTGCTCTTTGTGCTTGGGCTCTTCTCTCCTCTTCTCCACCTGCTGTTCTACGTCTCTGACCTCTCTGACCTGGCGAGGTGATGACCTGACGTCTCTGCCTTTCTCTCCCACCAGGGCTTTAGAGGGCACACGCAGATTCTTGGGGGAGGCCAGGCTCTGAGTCTGGACCCTCTTGACGTGGTCAACGGCATACGGCCTGTCCTGCAAGTCGCTTGAATTCTTGACGCCTCCTGACTTATCTGCCATATACTTCCTGGGTGGATGAGCAGGGGGCTTGTAGGCCTCCAGCTTGCGCTTATGACTCATGGCAGAGGCACAGCAGATGATAAAGACCATGACGATGAGGAGAGACGTCACCACAATAATGATGAGTAGGTTCTCCTGCAGGAAGTCCACCACACGGCTGAGGACGAAGTCCTTCAGGCGGATCATGGTGGTGGTGATGGTGTTGGTGAGTGAGGGAGCGCCGGTGGTCGAAGTAACATGACCAGGTGCTCGGGTGGAGAAAGAGGTTGGGAAAATGAGCTCCAGCTCTGCTTCGTCACCACTGCCGTCCATGGACATGTTGTAGAGGGGAGATGCATGACACCCGCTGCACCAGAGTGTGAGCAGGGTTACGTATGTGAGGTGAAACACAAGGCGGGAGTCCATCTTTTCTTCTCCTGCAACAACAACAGACTGGTTTGAATCTATGAGCAGAACAGGAACTACATTCAAATCTAATCTTTAAGACTCCACCTATCAGAAGCATTCATTCCCCTATGCAACAGATATATGAAAACAATGACATTTTGAGCTGTTGTTTTCTGTATGTAATGGAACTATACACAATACATCATGGTTGAGTAAAACTAATAATGATTTAAATTAGTTTTAGGGTTCTTTTGGTTGTTTTTTGTAAATTCCCTTCTATCATCAGATCTATTTTAGCAGTCAGTAGAGTAGCCATTACTTATTGGGGTGGAGACAGTGAGTTTGATGCTGAAGGGCTTATAATTTGTCGAGAGGAGGGAGGCCACCCATCCACCACACCAAAGCCAAGAGGAAGCTATATATTCACCAGGGAGCAGAGAGGCGTGGGAGACCTGTGGCTGTGGCCTCTATATTTACACTGGGCAGCAGCTGCTTTCCAGCAGACCACAGCAGCAGGAGCCTGATGATGATATTTCTACATACAGGGAAGGCTGCACTTAGGGCCGTGTCTTGAAAACCGTTATAGTACCAACTGGCTGAATAAACTGTTCTTCTGCACTCAGTGTTACAGTCTTTCTCTCCCATTCTCTTTCTCTCTGTCAAATAAAATCAGCAGCCAGCTGTAGCTTTCAAAATTGCAACTTTTAGGGTAGAGCTCAATCTGTCACCATTTGACATCACTTTTTAACAAAGTGTGTAATTAGACCATTCTTAGCTGTAAAGACAAGCTTCTAATCAGCATCATGTTATAGTGAACATCCGCCTGCTGCTCCTCTGATTTGCACACGATATAGTGTGTAAATCAGAGGATAGCATAGTGTACGTCTGCTTGTGTGGTCGTACATTTGTAACACAAGCTATCCAGCACACCAGATGGTGGGCTGGATCTTCATCCTTGGATGTACAGCTATAGGACGGGAAAGCCCTGTGATTCAGTCCACCTTAATTTTTCCTGGGCTATAATTACATTTCCTGGAATCCATATTATTTTCAAATGAAAGCTGTCCAGAAGCCAATCATGTAATTAATTCCTTTACTGTATCATCTGAGAGCTTAAATTATCTCAAAATGTGTCCTCATTTTATCCTGTAAAACATTATTAGCTTCTGCCATCTATTAGCTCCTGGCATTGACAGATAAAAACAAAAATTAAAAAGTTTGTCACCACAAGTGACAATATTAGGAACTGGACTGATGTCAGAGCCAGGCAGACAGAAAAGTAAGCATTCACAGTAATGAAAATGTCATATAATAATGTCATAATAATAATTTAAATACACTTTATCACTTTGAAACCTTTTCTGATGCTGGCAACAAAAGATTTCAGCTGACAAAACATTAGACGCAATGATGGCATATCCTGAAAAAAACAAAACAAAAAAATAACCATCTATCTCTTAACCTTAAATAAGTCTGAGAGAACAAAGGCCAAAACACAGTCCCTCAGGATATAAAGACAGTACTGAAATTCCTGAAATCTTTATCTATACCTTCCTTCTTAATGATATCCACTTTAACTTTAAAACATTAACATATGTACTTACAGAGTGTGATATCTTGGATTTGTCCTCTGAGGAAAAAGACAAAAGCGCAAAAGACAGAGACAGAGAGAGAGAGGGAGAGAGAGAATCGGGGAGAGACAGAGTAATGAGAGGAAAGTTCGGGTGGAAGAGAGGTTCCAAGCATCCGCCCTCCCTGCTAAGTTACACTGAGTTTTTTTTCCTGAGCTCTAAAAAGCCTGCTCGCTGCAAAATTATGTCCATCCCTCTATTTTCAGCTTCTCCTCCCTCTCGTTCTGCCTCCCATCCTCTGTATTCATCCTCCTGTACTTGTGGGATTTTAACCATTTGAGAATTATTTTATCAGGAACAGCCGCTTGGATGTGACCCTTCGTAATGTGACACGGAACAAGTCTGTTACTTTGCACCCATAAAGTGTCTTCATTGCAATGCTTCTGAGTCAAGGATGCATTTCCTTGTGTATGTTTTGATTATCAGACTTTGCCTTTACCAAACTGAGTGATGCAGCCAAAGTTTTCACGTAAGATTCACAAGAACATTGCAGTTTGTACATCACTCCTATGGTGAAGGTTAAGCGGGTATTTCTGTACTTGGCAGGGCGACTCCCAAGATTTCTCTGCCTCCCACTGAGTCCTCTCTAATTACGTCCCCTTGATTACAGCCTGTCTCGATAGGGCATACAAGGAGTGCAGAGGGAGAAAGCATGCCTTTCATCCCAAAACACATGTAAAAAGTGAGCATATAAACTTTCTGGCCTTTTACAAGCATTTATCTAAAAACATATCTGGAAATCGCATGTATTTGGGACAGGTCCTGTGTCTTTCTTTGCATGTCTTGATTTGATGTGACACAGGTGGTGGGAGATCTTATGTGTAAGCTTGGACTTGGACTTGGTGGAAATTTACAAGATGGAGGACACAGGATGGAGGATTTGATCAAAATGTATTTTAATTTCGTTGTAAATATACCTG
>OMKZ01028994.1:53033-63308 GCA_900302535.1 Neoniphon sammara
AAATATACCTGACAGTTTGTCATGCAATAGGATCACTGACTGATATTAAGTCAGAAACAATCCAACTTCTCCACCTCTTTCATTTTCATCCCCTATTGTGACCCCTCAGCACCTCTCAGGGCTGAGCTCTTCACCTCTGATTGAAAAAGCATTTTCAAGGTCTTTTGAATGCTTGTTGAGTCCAGAGCCTTTAGCCTGCAGTTTTGAAAGGCGTCTTTGACTTCATGAGAGGGCATCAGAGGGACTGAAGTGCCCGGGCAGAAGACTCTCACCTAGTCTGCAGAACTAATGCTGCTGAACTTGATCTCTGCTTCTTAAAACCATTTGGAGCTGAGTTTCTACATCCTGGAAGACTCTGATTTCAACACAATGTGGTGATGGCAAAAGTTAGAGGACATCATAGTTGCACTGAGGCACTTAATCATCCACCTCTAATGAGATAGATACATGTCTTTGGAATTAGTATTGTCCCTATGGTTTTAGCTGGGTGTGTATATCTATCTATCTATCTATCTAGTAGTTAGTTTTAGTTATTTACATTATACATTTTACGGTTCCAATAACTAGGCCAGTGAGCAATTTGTTCTGATAAGGCCTCACAGATTCTGTGCACAATGATGGAGAACTGCCTTGCCTTAGTATTGATGTACTGACAGTTCACATGGGACCAATGGTAGATTTATTTAAGCTTTTGATTTGTAATGGGTCTTAGCCTTGGTTTTAGTAATTTAGGTTGATATTTGTTACACTTAAGTGTCAAATTTGAGATAGATACTTAGTTATCATATAAAATATCTTTTTTCAGTAATGGAAACTTAGATTGCACATAACACTTAAAATATCCAGACACAGACCACTGAGTGAATTTCAATCATACTAACAAACCAGCACACTCACCAATTCAAAACTAATACAGAGCTCGCAATTTAAAATTTCTTTATTAATTTTTCTTATAATCAATGTTTGATACTTGAAGCAGGAATAATGAACAAAAATGCTGAGCAGACCTCCACATGAGGCTTTATCCTGGTTTGTTTTCCTCTGATTAATTTCTTTCTTTCGATATTCATAATGCCTGCAATATAACAGAGGTTCTGCTTTTCTCATGATGCATTATGGCAAGGTGCAGGGAACACAGACAAGGGAAAACATTTAAAACCCACCATAACCCAACTCCCATACAAATACCCTCTTCAGCACAACCACAAAACAAAACAAAACAAATTTAAAGAAAAAAAAATACAAAAAATATGGTGGTCATGTTATTTACACAGCTTTCACTCATTTTTCTAGGCCTTTATTACAAACATACATCTACCTTTCAACTGCACATTTATCCAACCTACACAGTCCCTTTGGATAGCTATTCACTAATATTCCTCAAATCACAGCTCCCGTGCCTAGAGTGCTATAAAGAATCCATAGAGTGGCAGTCTGATGTACAAGATAGGGCAGTATAGTTAAAGACAAGAGGACCTCTGTGTCAGACCCACTTTACTGTACCACTCTGGAGATTTCCTTTCACTAGTCTACGTGACTCAGTGGTGCTCAAATTCAGGATTTTATCTTCAAGCAACGATGAATCAATGGGCTTTGCATTTAGCTGACAGCTTCCCGGTTTGACATCATTTTTTAATACCCGTACCGTGGTGGAAAGCGTTCAGTGTTTGGGGCATTCATGAGCTGCAACTCAAATCAAGCAGATTCATGAATGCATCCAACAAAATATAACCAGAAATGCTGCCTAGTGTACACTGTACTGTAGGATGGATTAGAACTGAATGACATCATCCAGGGGCTAACATACTGAACGGAGCCCATTGAAGAAAGGGTGTCAATTTATTTTTATTTAGCACCTTGAAGTGATGTTGAACTAGGGCACCTATCAAATCTTGCTTTTTCTACTCAATTCAAACTATTCACACAGTCCTCCAGAAACACTCCCATGGTCACTTCTATGGCACTTTCTGGTCTTTACAGTGGTAACAAACTTTAAAGGCAAACAACAGACCCAACCACTACCCGTCTCACCTTCCCTCAGGGAAACAATCATAGCTAAAATAACAAGACAACAGAGCTTTTATCATTGCTGGCAAATTCATCAAAACAACTCAAACTGGACAATCCAATGGTTCTTGTTTTTTTTAGCTACTTAATTATTCTGAGTTGGGGCGTCTGAGAAATAACTATTTAAAAACAAAGAGGTGGAAGTGCTAAGAGGGATATAAGCACAGCTGGGGCAAGAAAGAGGCTAAAATCAACAGTGAAACAATGACCCAACTATCCAATTCATTGTAATCTTAGGCAACTCTTAGACATTCTACTGTGAGTCCATTTCATAACCAACCCCTCCCACACATTTCCTGCCAGTGAAGACTTAACAACAACAAAAAAACCCCACATGAAACAAAGCAGGTACATCCTTACAGCAATACCCAAAAGGCCAAAGACATGAGGCACATATTCACACATACTCTAAGCCTTTAAGGTCAGTCCTGAATGGTCTCTGGAGGAAATCTGTAGCGTTATTACCAGACAGCTGATAACAGACAAGTCAAAGTGAGATTACTCTGTTGTTGTTTCATGTACATTCCTGTCCTGGTTGCACAGATAAAAGGATCTGAAATGGGGATGGCGTATAATGAATGGGACGATGGAAGAAGAATCCCACTACACTTCACTACACTTGTGTTTTGAACATGAACAAGCCCACGCATACCAAACACTGAGGTCGGTAACTGAACCTCTTACAAAAACAAAGCATAGCTAACAGGCGTTTTCTGCAGAAAGGTTGAAAATCCACAATTCCACTGGTCCTTTCATGGGCAGCACAGAACAAAACAAAAATCATATAACCCCATAAATGTCACAAAACAACCGGCCACTGCACCGGAGTCAGCACCATGGACTACAGTAGAGTGTTTACAGAACAGAGAGAAATATTTTACAAAGTAACTTTTTTCCACGCGAGGAATGGCAAATGAGATTTGTGGAAACTGTTGGTCGTTTACTCCGATAAGCACAAAATGCATGTTAATAGAGCAGGTATGAAGGGAATGCATGTTTACATAAACAGCTGTGTCCACTGACAGCAGAGCATATCGGAGTGGAGAGAAGGGGGATGGGAGAAATGCTAGAAAGGAGGTATAGGTTTATGTAACTTTAACACAGACAACAAGACTTGTGTCATCATTTATGTCTGAGAGTGCTGGGTCTAGACTGTGGCAAATAAATGCATATTCAATTAGAACTGATTTCCCTCCTAATTACAAAGTTTGAGTTGTCAGTCTGCCTACCATAACAATTTTTTCTTCACTGATCATTTAATAGTAAGTGATTCACTGATGAAATTCTCCCCTCCTGCATTGAGCCTCATGGTTTGCATCTTTTCTTTAATCTTCCCAAAAAACAGAGAGAGAAAAAATACTGTCAAGGAGGTGTAAACAAAATTCCAAATTTGGCAACAGTTTAAGTCGGGATACAGGGACATCAAATACTGATACCTACTTAAAAAAACATTTGGTTATACCAGAGTAAATAGGGATTGTTCACGTTGGAATTTTCCGGGTCATAAGTGTAAAAGGAAAAAAAGGAATATGTAAGACTTTTTATACAACAAGTAGACAAAATAAAAATGACTGCCACAGAATAAAAGGAATAGATTTCTCTTTCACCAAAAAGCAAGAGTATTTTCTGCAAAAGTTTTGCCACATGTCCTTATTCCACCTGTGTCAACTGAGGGTTAGGGGCTGGCTAAGAAAAAAGTTCAGCTGGAATGTTGCTAGGGATCGTTGCTAGGCAGGCCTCAGGCGGAACGCTGTCATTGAGATTGGCAGTGACTGGTCCCGCCCACCCCCCAGCAAATGGAACGTCCTGAATTGTAGTGGGTTGGGTAAAGGGTCCTTAAATGGCAATTTTGGACATCTGCTCTTCAAGTTTGATGATTCGCTTCTCCTGACTGCTGACCAGGTCCTTGAGGGATTTGATTTCTTTCAAGATCTCCTCCAGCTTGGCTTCACTCTTCTGTGGGAGACACAAGAGAAACAAATGAGCCCATTTCTTGGCATGTTTGTACCCGTTTTACCACACTGGCACTAAAACTGCCATGCTGTGAAATTAAGGAACACCTGTAGTCATATTTTGAGTAGTGTCAGACCTAATTTGCACATCAATCTGTCATAATCCGAAAGACACCTCCTTTGTTGAAATCGCTACCTAGAGTCTGAACGGCATGTGCCATGTGGCAGGGCCTAAAGCTCTGAGGGTTAACAAGTTTCTCCAGCAGGCTGCACTGCAGAAGCCCAGTGGGCTATGATTAGAGGCCAGAGCTGCAGAGAGAGGCAGAGGCATGGGCTGGGTCCCAAGAGGGTGGCTGTGTTGTGGGTAAGGTGCGGCAGGACGCCCAGCAGCAGGGCGCCCAGAGCGACAGCAGACCCTCAGTTAGTGGGTCAGAGATGGGGTTGAACAACATCTACAATTCACCTCCTCAAGTAAACCAATAATCTGCCATGCTTCTTATATTTACATGTATATTCTGACATACACGGCATGTTCCAGAGAGCGTGCCACAAAGTGATGAGGTGTTAATAAATTAATTGCAGTGATGGAGCTCAGAAAGTCAGTTGACCAGAGCTTATCAAAAAGCACAAAGTACATATGTATCCAAGCTAGTTCAAAGTTTCAGCAATAATGTCCATGGTAACAGTCGCTAAGAGGAGTAGTGTAGTGTCTGTTGATGTCTACTGAGTGTCTGCGCTGCATGTAACTCAAACAGCAAAACTCACAATCGATGGAGTGGGAGAGGCAGACTTGTTGGCTGGGCATGTGTTCTCTGTGTTCTTGGTCAGCTTGTTGTCCAAAATGTTCTTCTTGACCACCTTGAGGTCGCGGTTCTTGCCCGGGACATAGCCGTTTTTGAGGGAGATGAGGATGGGGTCTCCATTCTTGCCCTCAAACCACGCCTCAGCTTCCAGGGCGGGGTCTGGTCCAGCTGTGTCTGGGTACAAGTCATCCTGGAACAGGTCCGACTAGGGGAGAGGACAGAGTGAAAGCTGTCAGCCAACACTATAACGAACACATCACATGACAGGGCCTTACAGGGCAGCCTGTGATAAAGCTGATTAGAGGCCCGGTCACTGTGCGTATATTGCCATTAAAGATGAAGACTCACCTTTCTGGGTACAGTCATGATGATAGGCTCACACTTCCTTTCATGCAATTTATAGAACCTGTCAACATACAATTGCAAACATCTATTACCCACAATTTAGTGCATCATTTAAGAAAAGAAGTAACACACAATTTCATAGAACCATGTTTACTTTGAGCTTTGGGACAGCTCAGTGATTGTGTTATAGGAAGTACTGCCTCCTAGTGGCTAAACTAAGAAATTACACACTAATCAGAGTTGGCAAAAATCAAAACACAGAATTCATCCTGGATATCACATCCAAATATTACCCATCTATCTGCCATCTGCCTGTTCAGTCTTACCTAGCTATTTCACACTTATTGACGTCAAGGCCCCTCTTGGGCATGTAGCCCATGCCCCGCTGGGGCTCCTTGGTGGTGAAGGTGTTGAGGTAGTGGACATATGGAGCCTCGTCCGTGATCTCAAAGTAGCGGATGCTGCTGTCACCCTGTAAATACCAAAAACAGGCAATTATACCTGTGTTTAGCCACATGGAAATTAAGTCCATACCTCCAACTGTATGCTATTTTTAATCGCTGAATTGCCTGTTGAGTGCTTAAAGGGAACTAACCTTCCCACAAAGGTAAACCACACTGGTGTCTGGATCATAGAAGGGCAAGAGGACCCCGTTGCTGGTGTCCATCTCATGAACAGAAATGGGTTCCTCCATGTTTTGCTAAAAATGAAGCATAAAGGTCATTCAGAGCAGCTCAGTAGGGGACAGCCAAAGAGTGCAGGAATACAGGGTCTAGGAGTAAAAATCAATTACAACTCAGAGAGTTTCAAGTGAGTTGAAAAAAAGGCTTCAAATAGCAGAAATAAATTGCTGTTAGCCTAGAGAGTTTTCTAGGCCTATATGGTGCTGGATAGTGCATTAGATCCAATGGTGATAGGCTAAATATTTATTTCATATATACAGGTGAATACTGTTTGAAAATAGTAATTTATTTTATTTTTATTTTTTTATGTTTAATGAATCTCAAGCTATTTTGCATGCTTGCCTGATTAATATGACAAATACTAAATATGAGGAATGGTAAGCACACAATGGGATTAAGTCTTGTGACTTCAATAAATTACACTCATATCTATAATGCTGCATGCTTGTTGTATATTGTAACAAATAAATTCAGTGCTATAAGCCGTGAGTACTGCAGTTATGCAGTGCAGTTGCCCTAAAAGAGGTATCTTACCGGGTTCCAGAGGGCGAGTTGTCTCTCACTCATTCGGCTGAAACCTGTGGTGAAGACATTCCCATCAGCCAGGAAAATGGCCCTCATGGGTCGAGCTCCCTCATGTGCCTTCTCCCTCGTCTGTGAAGTACAATTTGATACCACGTCAACACAACACTTATGAGGCCTCATAATTTCCTGAACCCTGCTGTGAAATCAGAAAGGTTATCAAAAAGTGGAGAACCTTATCATCTGGAATTTCTCTTTTCTCTTGTGCTTTTCCATCAGGGGCCCAAATGCAAGATAATTCAGTATGATGTTTCAATGACTTTTTAGATAACTTCTTTTGTAACTTCTTTTTAATCTTGTGTTGTTTCTTATGTAATCTCTTAATGCCATTTTACTTTTATCATTATAATATTAACTTTTCCAGTTAATACAGTTGCTGTTTTGATTTCATCCTTACATATTGGACTATTCTTGTTTTAATTCCTTCCGTTTCAGCACTTCGTAACACACTGCTTTTAAGTAAGTGTTACGAAAATAAAGTTTATTATACTATTTAAGCTTTATTATTTTCACTTGGCCCTTCCACAGCAGGCCAGAGCACAGGGTCAGTTACACTGCAGCATCCCTGTGTCTGATAACAGTTTCTTTCTCATGGACACTTCAAGGGCAGGTGCTTGTTGTCACAAGAGCCTGAACAGCCTTTCCAGCTGAAGCAGTCTCTCTCTACTTGCTACACCACCCTGCTGCCACATTTTTAAAGCAGCTCATCTGATCTCTTACATCAATCCTCCCTCTGCCAGGGATAAAATTACCAATAAAAAGGAAAAGATCAGGATATCAAATCTCTTCTGCTCACCGCCACAATGCTCTCCTTACGGGGGTCAATAACACGGATGGCCTTGTCCTTGCAGGCGGTGCAGATGAGGCTGCCATTGCGATTCCAGCACACGCTGTATATGACGTCAGGGTGCATATCCTCCAGGGTGATCAAGGGTTCACCTGTGCCCACGTTCCAGATGATGATCTGGTTGTCACAGCCTGCCAACAGAGCAACATTAAGTTGACTATACACATATCAAATGCAAGGATACTGGCGATACAAGATTTTGTCAATAGAGATACAGACCATTTTGACAAAGAGATTATGATTTAACATTACTGGTAACATTAGTGATTTGGCCAGGTTACCAGTCTGTTGTGATCTTCCCTGTCTCTCGGCACTCCAGTACAGTGGAGTTGGATAGGTATTGTTTTGTGGAGCTCAAACCATCAAAAATTTACATCAGGACACATGCGCTTCAGCATCTGGTATCATGTTAATCAATCAAAGACTACTTATCCTAACTTATCCCCTGCTCAGTGGTTCTTTATTTCTACTTCTGCTTTATTTGACAGCAACCATAGAGACAGGAAAGATGAGGGAGTGAGAGAGAATGACATGCAGCAAAGGGCATGGGTCAGAATGGAGCCCCGCTCTGCTGTGGTAATAAAACATGGTATGCTCTCTACACCGTGAGCCACCGGAGTGCCCCATAAATGTAAATATTGAAGATGATAATTTTTATTTTTCTTGCACAATGCCTCTTCCCACAGTGTTTTTTTCTTTATGTGCTGTTCCCAGCCAAGTTCCAGTAATCTCATTTTGGACACTCAAGGGTCAGAGAGAGAGGCGCTCACCTGCACTGAGAAGGACATTGCGTGCTGTGGGGTGCCATGAGATGATGCCAACTCGTTTGGAGTGGCCCTCCAGTACCACCACTGGCTCAGACAGGGAGGTGACCAGGCCATTTTCAGGGATCTGCCACACCTATTATGAACATGACAGACAACAGACAATGGTTAGGCAATAAGAACAAAGAAGCGAAATCCTGCTGAATAAAAACTTACATTTCATGTATTGGCTATAAAAATTAAAAAAGATAAAAGATTTAGTCACTGAATAAGTCACCCTTACATTGCACAACAGCTCTCAATAAATGGCAGTTACTTAAAAGAACCTGAGGGGGGCAGCAGAGACTCAAATTTCAATGGCATGCTGTACAATTTTAGTGATAAAGGGGTACACAGTACAGTCAAATTTGGCAACATAAGCATGGTCAACAGCATAACAACTGAACAGTACTTATATTTTTACCAGTAAAATCGTGAGCTATACAGGCTGCATGAAAATAGGGAGGGCTGTGGCTTGACAACCCTGCACAACAGGACCATTCATAAAGCACGAGTTAACTTCTCTGTAGAAGAACTACTGACGCTCACAGCTGTTAATAAGGAAGCCCTAATCCAAAATAAACAGCACTAAGAGCCTATTTAGACTGTGAAATTTAACTGGCAATATCAAATAGTGTGAAGAGAGGAACCATTGATAGTTCAACTTCTGCAAATGTGGTTCAGCTGCAAACATGAACTTAAAATGGTACTGATTCACATTCTGTGGTGTTTTTGATCCTCTGGGTGGGTTTAACAGGAAGCTAAACACTTACAGGTGAGGAAGTGGCAGAGGCATACCTGAGCAGGCAGCACACACTGAGCCCTGCCTTTCATGAACCAAATAAGGATATAAGGAGGAAAGTACAGCAGCAGCCTCAAACAAGTCAGTGACCTCAGCCCTATAAAAACAGCTAAATCATTCCCCAGCTCTGATTCCTACGACACATATTTGAGCCTAATCTAATCCAGAGGCCTGCATCCATCCTGGGGCTATAAAAGTCTGGTCTTTTGCAATCGAAACATGTAGTCTCCTGTTAGTGAGTGGCATAAGTGTGTGTGTTCCTGTCTTACACAATTAAGAGTCAAAGGTCTCAGTTCAGGTATATAGGGTAAGGGAAAGCTTACCATCACTGTGCAGTCCTCAGAGCCGCTGGCGATGACCTGGTCATTGTGGGGGCACCAGTCAATGTCTAACACAGGGCCTGTGTGACCACACACTGTGGGGAAGGATTTGTCAATGCGTCCTGTCTGTAAAGACAAAGATAAACAACACAAAGTAATGAGATTAGCCATTGCCTCATCCTGCTTAAACAACATAGTCCATACTGGAGGAGTGAACCTGTTTTGAAACACGACAATTAGAGCATAATCCTAAATCCTACCTACGAAATGAAGCTCAAACACAAATAAACACCTAAGAAGAGGCGTTTCCACTGGTGCAATCCTCAAGGGGAAGAATGACTGTTACTTACAAGTGACACAGATTTGCAACCAACAGCAACTTGCTAATTGCAAAACAATTTTACTGCAAATTATATTTACAGTATTAATACAAAGATACTGATAGAATATAATCTGAACTTCTGAGTTATCACAGAATATGAAGACAATGGACTTTTTTTTTTTAAAATCACACTTCTGTCTTAGATTTGATTTCACAACAAACTTTTATAAACAAGGCTCTGACTTTGTGTGGGGTCTGTAGATGTAGATGGGGGTCTTCTCTAGCCATGAGGGGAGAGCCCAATCCCACAAAAACCGCAGGCAAGTGCTGTAAGCCTAGCCTTCATTTTGAAATTAAATTTTGCCAAAGAGTGTTATTACATGGTGCATTAATGTGTTATGACCACAGAGGACTACAAACATAATCGCCCCAAGGCTAAAGCCAGAGAATCATCAGCCTTGCTTTGTCACTCCATCATTGGGCCAAAAAAGAGGCTTGGGTTTTATTAGTGCTGCACAGAAGCGCACTGAGATTAGACTTCGTCACTCATAGACCACCCACATTAATTAAGGAATGTTATTAGTGGTGGCGTCATTATACAGTAGATGCATGCCAACAGATGCTTAGTTTTCCACAGCATCTCTTTACTTAAAATGACAACCCTGAATCAAAAACTAAACTGTGCCCTTTATGTAATACACTTATACAACTCATGGACCAGATGACCATAAATGAATTTCTGTCTGGCT
>OMKZ01028995.1:34053-56892 GCA_900302535.1 Neoniphon sammara
TTGGGGGGGGGGTCTTTTTTTTTTTTTTTTTTTTTTTTTTTTTTTAAATAATGGATCGCAAATCTTCATGTTAGCGCCAACGAAGCCAGTCAGACAGACAGGGAGGTAGAGATGAGAAACAGCAAGACCGGGCAAGGGTGGATCAGGAATGTAGCCCAGCTGAGTGGAGGGCTGGAAGGTTAGGAGGAACAGGGAATACTGAGTCATCCCTCCCTCCCTTTCTCTACCTCCCTTCCTCCCCCCTCTCTCTTTCCCTCCCTTTCTCTCTCTCTCTCTCCCTTAATGTCTGTCTGTCTTCTTGTGTCTCTGTTGCTGTCTCTCTCTCTCTCTCTTTCTGGCCTTCTGTGTCTTTCAAGCTCTTTGTCCGCCTCATCTCTCTTTCGTCTTGCTTCTCTGTCTCATTGCATCCACTTTTCTTTTAATTGTCTGTCCAAGGGTGTAACACTGAGGAGGGGGGTTATAGATCTCCACCCATGTAGGGGGGTCCCAGGACATGCCCCACCGGGGCTTTCTTTTGCAAATAGGCTTTAATGGCTGTTTTGCATTCATTTTTAAAGGGAAGAAACAATTCAACTGTACTTAAAACTTATTATTCTGTGATAATTATTGTACCATTCTTCTTTGCTTGCTAATTACATTGAATCGAGAAAACCAACCACTTAATCATACTGTATAACAGTTAATATTTTACATTCATCATTATGATATGATATTCAGAGGCGTTGTACTGGCCGGTTTTGACTAGTGGGGGGTATGGTGGTTCTTTCTTTTGCTATATCTCACTTTTGTCTCTTTTTATTTCTTCAGTTTCTGTCCCCTTGCATCTATCTTTCTCTGTTGCTTTCCTTTTCCATATCTGTCTCACTGTCTCTCCCCTCTATATTTGACCCCCTCTTTCTGTCTTTTCTTTCTCTGTCTCTCTCTGTCTGCCTCTCATTGAATTTACTCAGGAATTTCAGCCTCTTAGTGTGTCTATTTCTGTCTGTCTCGAGTGGGCGAGTTTATTAGGTGGTGTCTTTTCTGCTCTGTTTAACTGTGACATATTCCATCAAAAGTCAATGTGTCTCTCTCTCCCCCTCTCTCTGTCTCTCTCTTTCTCCTCCACCTTGTGAGGGCTTGCCTGGAATTTAATAGCCCTGTCCTCAGTCTCTGTGTTGCGGCCTGTACAACATCCACATGCCTCAGTGGTCACAGTGCCATGCAATCAATATGAGCTCCACAGGGTTTTTTCCACTGCTTTAGGATACCAGGTCGTGCCCGTATTGGCACAGCGCAGTATATTTTTCCATCGTGTCATGTTTGCAGTTTGGTTCAGTATAGATACGTTGGAGATGTGTTGGTGAGGCACCCAAACACGCTTTGTATTGGCCCACTTCAAAGGAAACAGGCATGGAGTTCGTCATCACCTTCGTCTCCTCCACAAACAGGACCAAACCTGCTCCCTACTGCAATGGAAAACTCAAGTGCACTGATACTGTACCATGCCCATATTAAAAAAGTGTGAGCTCACTCTTTCTCATTGTAAAAACTCTTATTGTACAGTAAGAGGTCACGTTAAGCTTCATTGGGGCCTCGTTTAGAAAAAGTTCGTACGCACAAAGGTTTGCACTTACGACCGAACACGAGCCAAAATGGAAAAAGAGTTCTAGATGCCAAAATCAGCAGGTCAGGTTGTTTTCTGAGATATGTGCAAGCTAAACCACGTCACTGCCCAAACTATAAATGTTACACAGCATTTGTTTTCATTCTTTGCTAATGCGTTGAAAGGACTGTACAGTAGAATCCAGGATAAAATCAAGGGACATTTGTATGAATTTGTCCCGTCTTTGTGTCTACACATGTCATGCTCAGACATTTGGCATAAACCTGTCTGCTGCTGATATATAAAGGAGCCACAGGCTTTTGGCTTTTTTTCACCAACTCCTTCACTTTTAACATTCGTTGGATGAACCCCAGAAGTTTGACATTACCCAGGACCTCCTAGCATGACACTGCTGTGGAACGGAAAACCTTGAAAACTCTTCAGAAAGGGAGTTCTTCAGGAGTTACAAAAGACAAAATCATTTCCCCATTGATTACCGTGCATCTTTTAAACCATGCAGTGGTTTTCAAATGAGCTGTACAGGCCCTGAGGACAAGAAAGTCTCCTGACCCATACAGACTAATGTGAATTAAAAAGTCATGAAGACTGGAGCAGCAAAGTTGGCCTCTGAGTTTGTTCCAGGCATTTTTTCGTTTCATCTTTTTCATGTTTTTACTTGCTCTGAAGGTTTATGTAGTCTTTTATAGGCAGAGCAAGATTCATGAGGGTCCATGACACCAATTTGAAGTGTCAAAATCAAAATTTGACTTCTTGAAGTTAAAAAAGTTGCAGTCCTGGTCGTTGGTGTGATCAGTCCCTGAATGCTGAGCTCGTCCCAACCTGCCCAGGTGGCTCCAGCTTTAAAAAGACAGGTTGATGATGGAAATTGTCACCTGTGTTAGCTTCACAGACCTCTTGCAAGGGATGCAGGTCTTCCTTTTTTGGTTTTCTCTCTTTTCTCCGTGGTTGTATCACCACTGAGGTTTCAGCAACAGGGAGTCTCAGACTGGGTCTGACTCTGCTCTGCTATCTGGCTTTGTGTCAGAGACTCGAGCTGCTTTAGACTCCCGTGGGTTATCATGAAGACAGCATCCAGCTGGCAGACTGATCTGTGCTTCAAGTATCTGCTCTTTAACCCACAGCGAGTGCCAAACAGCTCAAGAGTTTTCTTCCACGGTCGTCAGCAGACTGGGGAGTTAGTTATGCAAATGTTTCTCAAGTAATCTCATCGGGTCAGTTAAATCTCAGTGGGCGGAGTTTTCTCGGAGTGAAAGTTAGCAGACTCACAAATTTGAATTGCAAAGAACTGTGGAAAAGATAAATTAAAATATAAATGGCAGACTTTTTTTAACTTTCTCAATTATGACCATGGTATTCACTATCTGCGGAGGTCAGCAGGCTAGATACATACCTTATATAGACAGCTGGCGGCTGGTGTGGCTAGTTTGAACTACCTAGCCAGGAAAGTAATTCTGTGGCTCTGCCCATTGAGGTTTAACACAACCAATGAGATTTTTAAATTTATTTATTTATTTTTAATCATGATAAAGGAGAACAAAGATTAAACAAACATCATCAGAAATGTATTTGGAAAACATCAAAAACCATAAAGGCTTTGTTGAGAACTTAGGACCAGTTTTGATGATGGTTTGGTGACCTTTGTCTAATAATTTATCATTTTTACCAGATAAAATACTAATATCTTGTTGGTCAGTGCTCCACTTTGTCCCCAGAAATTGTTCATTTAAGTTAAGGGACAGGTTTCTTTGGTAGAACACAGTAATGTCTACTCTTGGAAATTGATTATTGACACAAAATTAACGCAGATGATCATACTTTATAGTGTCACGCATTGTTTTGTTTTTTTTGTTTTTTTAAACAACACAAAACATGCTTAGCATTTTGAAATAGATATCTTAAATTTCAGGCGAGCTGTCATATAGACTTGTATCCACTGTATTAATAACTGGACTGAATTCTTGCAGACCTCAGTAATAAATAGATAGATAGATAGATAGATAGATAGATAGATAGAAGTGACAGATTGAGACCAATGGAAACATCATCAAAGTGAGTTAAACTTGACTGTGGTTTTGTTCAGTTTTGCTTCGTGATGGACTGTGGAAAAACAGGTTTGAGTGGGTTTCAGGCAGCATCTGCAGTGCACTAGATATTCCATATTCCATCTGAGCACTGTCTGTGGCTGTTATTTTCGAGAGCCTCCAGACTCGGCTTCCAACTCTGAGAGGCAGCGCTCCCTGAAACAGATAAAAAATGGCAGCGGTGGACGGTTCCCAGCTCCCAGCTAATGGTGGCTGCAGCGCTGTCTCTGTGGTGAAGACTGAGCGACGGCCCACACCGACCCCGCAGCACATGTGCAGTAAAAGAAAAATAAAAAAAATAAAACATAAAGCAAATTAGAATTTGTCCAGGATTGGAAGGATTGCTTCAGAGAAATATTAAGTTTGATGGATTATTTCTGGCATCTCAGTTGGAAATACTTGTCCTCAAATCAGACACAGCCTACTTGTTGATCTGTGAAATTAAACGCATGGTTAGAGCTGATCAGAATTCTGCAAGTTTGAAAGCATTTTTTTGTGTCATGGTTTTTGTTTTTTTGTTTTTTTAAAGCTGAAACATAGCTGTTTAAAAAATGTAAACTGACCACTGACCTGCTCATTTATGAGATAATTGTGGTCTTCTTTGGAATTCATTATCAAGAGTATTTTACATAATGAAGCACTTGTTCTTGTGTCATGGACACATCTTTTTCTCATTTACTGAAACAATCAAAATTTCCGGTGTCAATTGGTGGAAGAAAAAAATGAACTGAGCTCAAAAGCACAACATTCAGGCTTACTTCATCTCAAATATTTTCTAATTTTACTTATTTTCAATGCAGAATAGACATGCACAGATGTTCTCTGGCCCTCCTCAGTGTGCACATAGGAAAAAAAATTGAAATGAAGCCTGAAATTTTTTTTCAGACCATTTTTCCTTCTGACAATGATGTTTCACTGCTTTCACACACCAAAGAAGTTTTCCTCCTATAAAAACTGGGAGAGTTTTTATTTTTTTTAAAAGATTGATATTAGCTTTTGAAAAAACTGGAATATGATCTATGAATTATTTATCTCCTGGTTGCTCTCATGATTATTTAGCTGGATCGTATGTATAGATATTTTGTGGTGATTATCACACTGTGGAAACTTGGCTACTCAATCTTTCCAACGCCCACTCTGTATATGCTGCCTCCTCCTCCAAAGGATTATAATGTGATGTCAATCCCCTCCTCTGTTCACAAATATTTAATTTGGTCAGCCAATTGTCTGTCAAATCTGTTCATATATCTTCTTACAGCAGTGGGAGCCATGGTGATGGGAATTAGATTTGGACTTGGTTGGTTAAACAAATCTATAAGCTTTGGCCGATGTGTGCACCACAGCAGTCAGAAAGTGTAGTTGAGTCATGCAGCATGAAACACAATGTGTGTGTGTGTGTGTGTGTGTGTGTGTGTATGTTTGTGCTTGTGTGTGTTTCTCTTGTTTTTATATCCTTGTCAGTGCCAGTTTGAGTTTTGGATTGAGGACATTTATGCAAAATGAGCTCATTTTGGTTGGTCAGCACCTCTTCAGGGGGCGAGTTTAGGTGTTTTAATTTTAGTTTAGGGGTTAAGTTTAGGATTAGGATTAGGTTTATCTTAGGGTACAGAGGTTTCAAGCACTGCTTCCTCTTTTAAGTACAGATTAGATCTGCCCTAGTTCAAGTTTTTCTTTATAATACCATCCGGTGAATAGGGTTTTACTGTTAGAAAAAGCTGTGCGAAAGTTAGGATTAGATATTTGGTTATATTTAGGATTAAGTTTAAGTAGGACGAAGTTATATGGTAATGCCACTCAGTATCTAATATGAACGACAATGACTGGCCAATATCTCATATTTAATAAAGGCCTGATATGTTTGTAATCTCATGTGTCCTTCTGTAATGGAGCAAATCACTGTTGTTGTTTTTTCCCGACCTGCTGGGCTCACAGCTGAGTGTCATCCAGGTGGCTCAGTGGATATCATGGGGTCAGATCCGGTTCCTGACATGTTTTATGTCTTCGGTGGTCTCTCTAATGGATCAAAAAAATGCCTTAAAATATTCTCAAAAAAAAAAAAAAAAAAATAGCTCAGGATAGCTCTGCATATGTGTTTTTTCAGTCCGCCAGTCTTTATAGCTGTGGTGTGCTGTTCAGTCATGATGTCCACTCAATGGCCTTTTAATAATTTCCATAATTTGAAATCCTCCAGCACCTCCAGGCCAACGGTTCCTTTCGTTTATCAGGGGAAAGGGCAAAAAAAAAAAAAAAAAGAAATATTGGACAGATACATATTAGCAACTCAAAAACAAACAAAAAGCAAAAAAACTGTCCCTCCTTTGCATGTCCATATAAATCAAAACCTTCCTTCTTGTTGTTTCAGTGGTGAGTCCTCCAAGAGACCTGGTCACCAGTGACGTGACCGACACCAGCTTTGTTGCAAGCTGGACGGCAGCACCTGGGAACGTAAACACGTACCGCGTCCGATGGAAATCTCTGTTCTCCAAGGAGACTGGAGAGAAAACAGTGCCTGGAGACGTCACGAGCGCCATGCTGGACGGTCTGAGCCCAGAAACTCTGTACCAGGTTTCTGTAGTCGCTGCCTACGGCCATGGAGACAGCGACCCACTCACCGGCCAGGAAACCACCGATGGTAGGGCCTTTTCTGAGGCAGAATTAGGTTTTACTTACTACAAATATTTCACACAGGCAGAACTGCTCTGGAGTCAGAAATGATCTCATTGGTTGAGTTAAACCTTGGTGGGTTGAGCAAAAGAACCAGTTCTTCACAGCGCAAGTTAGCTAACTGGCAAACTTGAGTGTAAAAGAAGGAAAAATGAAGAATAATATAAATGGAAATTCCTTCTTTCTTTATTCATTCATAACTATAACACTGATAATGTCGGGAGGTCACCAGGCTAGCTAACTAGTTTACCTAAATATAAAAGGCTAGTATGGCTATTTTGACCTTGGTCAGTGAGGCTAACTAGCTAACCTGGATAACTTTTGGTAACACTGATTACATGCTGCAGAAATGCAACTTCAGTTCTGTGCAACTTCTATGAACCATCCAACAAAAATGAAATTGAAATGAAATTATGAATTGGGTTTAAATCATTTGGAATGTTCTGCGTAGGTTTGGTGACAGAGTAACAGTGAAATTTGCTGCATGAAAGTTGCACTGTGTAAAGCTAGCATCACAATTAGTAACAAGAATGGTATTATCTCTGCCTCCAGAGCCACCTGTTCTCTGAGAAATGTTTATAGAGCAAAATTCCAACCTCCAGCTACCTAAATTTCTTCTTTCATTTAGTTGTTTTTGTCACCTTTATTAATCCAGGGAACTGCTGAATATCAGTGGTGTTTCTCAGCACCGTCCTGCTGATGTCATCACCTATGGGTGGTGACATCACCTGCCACCAAAGACCAGGCACCTTACTTATCACCATTTGAGGTCAGGCTTCACAGAGATGTCGGTTTGGGGGTTTAGTTATTCTTTAACCTCAGTCTTCTCCTACTGATCACTGAGCAGCTCCATAGGAGCAGCTGGATAAATAACTGCCCTGCTCAAGAGCACCGTGACAGTAGTTGTTGTGGAATGGGATCACAATCACTTTCCCTGCCCAGATGTTCCCGGCCGATCCAGGAATTCAAATCTTTAACCTTGAGAGAAAGTAAGAAACCTACACTGTAGAGTATTCTCAGTATTTGGTGAGGAGATACCTTGTTAGCAATGACATTCTTGCAGTCTGAGAATTAAAAAAAAAAGAGTATCTGGTTTGCAGTACTTGGAAGAAGTCCATATTTAAGGATTCTTTTCAAGCTGTGATCTGGAGTGAAGAAGCGAGGTGGTGACGTCTTGATGCATTATCCACTCAGAGATAATGCAACTTGGGGTTGAGGTGAATATTCTTACAGCTGTGCACTGCATGCTGATGCATTGCATCAAAAGCAAGACACTCTCTAAAAATGTCAGCACATTCCTTGTCTCTTGTGAGCACACACAAGAAATCACACAGCTGAAAACTTCCTAAAACAGGACACCCCAAACCATGCATTCAAGAGACATGATATGGAGAAGAAACCCATTTCTTTTGGGATGCTATGAACAGAAAACAACTTCGAGATCTTGGGAGAGGTCTCCCTCTCCAGATCCCAGGTTAACCCACCCAGCAGAACCAGTGCATCCCCAGCAACGGGTTCACAAGTTTGCTTTGGTCAGTCAACACACTGACGAGTTGGATGCCACATGTTTTTCCACCAATAAAAATACTCCTGAATGAAGTCAAGTAGTCCGAAAAACTTTCCGGGGATCATTAACTGTTTCAGTATAGTGCCACTGGACTTTTTTTTTTTCTTGCGTGCAGAAACAGTGGAATAAGTCAAACTCACATTATAGGGCCTGTGGTTGTTTCTGAGGGGAAAGGGAAAATGTGGTTAGCATTTCCTTCCAACTGATCACTTCAGGGCAGACGTCTCATTCATTTGTAATTACACATTTGGCATTTAGTTGCTTGCTGCTGTTTCCTAGCGCCTCTTATTATATTTGCTCCAGTTATGAATCCATAATTTCAAGCAGCCTACTAATGAATGACCACTGGTGGTCATAACCAACACCAGAGTTTCTTTTGCACAGAGCAGATATGTTGGGATGGGACCTTTCTGCTGCAGTCCCACTTTGTGATTTAGCCTGATAAGACAGCTGGATTTAAGTGATCATTTTGAAAGAGCAGGAGCCACTTTATGTAAAAGTCAGATGTCTCATTTTGGAATGAAAGCCTTTGACTATGGAGAATTTGATTCACATTTTAATTTCCTCTTTCTCCCAGGACAATAGACATATTCTAGGTTTCGCCACTTTTGAAGATGCTCAAAGTTAAAGATAGATTCTTTTTTTTACATATTCGAACATATATTCTTTGTTCTCAGCCTCTGCCACTGGTAAAAAGCTGACCGTGTCAGATGAGACAGAGCGAACCATGAAAGTGACATGGACGCCGGCGCCGGGCAAAGTGGTCAACTATCGTCTGAAGTACATTCCCAGCAAGGGAGGGAAAGAAGTGGCCCTCAAGATCCCTGCAACAGCCTCGTCTGCCATCATGAAGAACCTGCAGCCCATGACCACGTACAACATCACCGTTCACCCCATCTACAAGCGCGGGGAAGGAAAAGCAAGGCAAGGAGTAGGAACGACACGTACGTTGGTCCATAATTCAACCCTATGAGAGACAGGAAACTGCAAAAAAAAAAAAAAAAAGAAAAAGTCCATCTTAAACAAGATGTTTAAACCTGTGTTCAGTACTAAAACGTTATCTTTTGGTAAAATCAAAGAAAAAACATTTGCCACTGAGATGGTTTCACTTGTACCCTGTTCAGCTTATTTCCACGGTTCTCTCCAATCCAGTGGAGTCTTCTGCCTTATTTTAAGATTTTTTTGTTTTTTCAAAGAAGCACTTTGAGACAAGTCATGTTGCACTGGAAGCAAATGAAACCATTTTTCCAAAGTGGCAGAATTTTTCAGTTATTTCACCAAAAATACGATTTTAAGACTGAATCCCAGGTTAAATGACCTGTTAAGATGAATAATGCTACTACACTGCGATAAAGTAGTGTCTTCTCACCAGGACACTAAACACACAGTTATACACATGGTCAGTCACGCGCTACTCTTACTAACACACGGCATGACACTGGGCTTTTTAAGGAATGACACCAGGTTCAAGGAATTGTATTATGGACTAATGAAAAATTTGGCTTGAATGTGGTCTATGCTTGATCTCAGCGAAATTACCAAAGACTTGGAGGTGTGTTGAATGTTGTTCAACATGAGTTCGTTCTGAAGTATGGCCATGGTTTTTCCTATTTCAGTGTCACCCTTCAAAGCTCCCGAGAACCTGCAGACCTCAGAGCCCACCAAGACCAGTTTCAGAGTCTCCTGGGATCCAGCACCCGGAGATGTTAAGGGCTACAAAGTCACTTTCCACCCCAGTGGGAATGACATCGACCTGGGCGAGCTGGTGGTTGGCCCTTATGATCACACTGTCGTTCTGGAGGAGCTCAGGTGAGGTTTTGTCATTTTTTTCAGGCAGTGCTTTTGTCTTTATTAGCATGCACATTATTAGCATGCAAGTTTTCTTCATTATTTTTGAATTTTTTGCAACTTTTTGCATCATTCATAAGGTAATATATAATCTCTATTCTCTACGATATAGCAGTTAACGTTCTCGCTGTATTGCTTTAAAGGGATAGTTCACCCATTTTGAAAAACTTGATTTTATTTCACTTACCCCCTAGCTGTTACACAGGACAGTGGTGGTGCCATCTTGCTCTCATCGTTACCGGGTACCAGAAACTAGCTGGATGCTCCAGATGCTAACCATTAGCCACTAAGGTTCACCTCAGTGGCAGGTGTGCAACAGTAGGTGGCTAATGGTTAGGAGCATCCAGCTAGTTTCCAATACCCAGTAACAATGAGAGGAAGACAGCACCACCACTGTCCTGTATAACAGCCAGGGGGTAAGTGAAATAGTATCAAGTTTTTCAAAATGGGTGAAATATAGATATAAACAAAGAGACTATTTCTAAACAGTTCCAAACATTTTTTACGGTGCCCAAAATATGAAAGATTCTAGTCTTTTTGGTGTTTGCCGACTTATAGCTGCATAATGCACCTTGCATGTGGTCGCCCAGAGTGGCAGTAACTATTTGAAAAGTCTAGTATCTAGAAATCCTATAAGGCTCTGTCAGCACACCGCACACAGTGCTGAGAGAGCGAATGTTTTTAAGTCCAGTTTGCTCTGGATGGAGTGCTCCCTCACTGTTGTTTAGGAGACAGTTCAAATTTTACTTATCAGTTTCCTCCCTTCCTGTGGCTAGAGAAGATTTCCCAGCAGTGGCCGTGCCCGACTCCAGAATTTCATTTGAAAAAGGAACGAAACTACAGTGTCCCATTTAGTGGGATGGGATGCTGTTTTGTGATTCAGACTAATAAGACAGCTTGATTTTTACATAAACTTCTTGCCTAGTGCAGCTTTGAGTAACCTGCTACCAATCATTTGGAGAGAGCAGGCATAATGAAAGCCTTTGAAAATGGATCAGGAGGGACTGACTTAGATTTTTGTAACTTCCTCTTTCCCTCAGGGCAGGGACTAAGTACTCAGTGGCAGTGTTTGGGATGTTTGAAGGAGGGGAGAGTTTGCCCCTGGCAGGAGAGGAGAAGACAACCCTCTCTGACGCTCCTGAACCGCCGACTCCCGATCCGTCAGGTAAAAGCCGATGACACAACAACACCACGCTTCACCAGCAGCCTCACACAGCAGGCCTGCAGGCCAGACACACAGACGTACACCGATCCAAGTCATCTGAGAACAGCACAGGAGTGGTCCGGCTATGAAATACCACCCCGATTAGTGCCAGAATGTTGAATTATTTGTTGTCAAGTGAAATTAATATCATTGTTGTGTTGGAACTGCAGACCAAACTGCGCTGCACGTGATTATGATTAGTACAAATTACTTTTAGCTGCTTGGCGCGGGTTTCCTCACCTCGCTCATATCACATTTGGAGTGTGATCTAGAGCAAAATGACATGCTATTTAGCAGACATGAGCTAAAAGTGTTGACACTAACTTTTATAAATTACCCAGTCGGAAATGTCTCTCTGACCGCCTCACATGCTACCTATTTGCCAGTGTGCGAGCTGCCACCCTGCGGTGTGCCAACCACTAATTGTGTCACCACAGACATATATCTGCATTGGCTTCTCAGTGGGCAATAACTCTGTATCGGCTGCCCAAATGTTTGTTTTCAGCCATGCAAAAGTAGGTATTTCCCATTTTTATGTCATCTAAAACGGAAAAAGCGCTCTGCTAGTAATTACCAAAGTTTTTTTAATTTATTTTTTTAACAATCCAGAGATGTGCAGCCGGGAAGCACGCGGCTAGGAAAATGTTATGCTTCTCATAAGACCCCAAGGAGCTGCTGACCCTGGGCAGAAATTCCTGTTGTAATGGGGAGCAGACCCGGTGACCGACTGCCCACCAAGCAGCCAGCAGGCTGGGGCGTTCCACCGAGGTTCCACTCACAGGTCCTCACATGTTAAATGCCACATCACTGGCTCTTGGTTGGCAGGCTAAACTAACATGTGCTATTTGTTGGAGGCTTTTATCCAAAGCCATCTTACAGTTACTTTTGGTTTGGCACTGCTGCTGCAGGGCATAACTTTCCAGTGTCCTTCATACACTGCAAAAACCTTACTGTTTTTACAAGTTGTTAAAACCTCGATTCCCTTTTTTAAACCAGTGAGAAAAAACAGTGACAGTGGACTGGGAGTTTTCTTGAATCAAGAACCATGATCCAGGATAAAGCATAGATGTTTTAAGGTAGTCCCTTGATTCAAGAAAAATCTTGAACAAGTTGAGCGTCATTGAACATGAATGAATCATTAATGTGTTATTGGTATATTTTATCCCATTTGTTTATGAAAAATAAGACTTTTAAGACTGTGTTGACTCTTAAATGGACCATAATTGGGCAAGTTTTACAAGTATAGTTTAATGTTATGTATGGCCTGGTGTGTCATATTTACTAAAACATAAACACTTTGCAAAGGCAAACAGTAGCAAATCACATAAATTGCATTTTGTGTTTTTGTGAAGATCAAAAGTTATGATATTTTGATATGGTTTAGATATTTTAGCAATTAAAGAGATACCTATAAGGGCTGCTAACATTCAGCATAATAAAACATACGAGGTGTTTCATTACTTCTTTAATTTTGTTGCTTTGTCACAAGTCATGCTATGAACATAATAGCAACACTTATTGGCTTTACTTTTATATCAGCAATTGTTTTGTGAGAGTGCTCAGATCAGACTTTTTCGAGTGGTGGCTGTCACATTTTGGAATGAAACTTCATTTTTCACAGAGTGGGAGGCAGCGTCAGTCCCAGGCCTCAGTGCAAAAACAACACGAGACAGAATTGCTGCAGGGTTTGTGCAGGACACCGGTGATATATAACACACAGTCAGTCAACATACAACAGACCAGGCTTGATATTTATTCACTAAGACCTGAGCTTTTACTCCGAGGCACTGGATCCAGCACAGTCGTCTGCAGCGTATTAGATGCCTCTTAGAGCTGCCTCTGTTTATGACATCTGTTTTTATTAATGAACGTCGCAGGGACAGATGAGTATGTTGTTTACTGGCGGTGGTATAACTCAAACAGACTGTGGCTGCGATCCGATTCAGCCGCAGTTCCTCTTAGCTCGTGAGGCATCTGTTTCTGCAGCTCGCTGAAAAAGAACTGGGTGAATCAATTGTCTCCTAACCTGTTTCCAATTGCAGACACAGGGGCCGGGGTTTTTATTGGTCGGTGTCCACTGACCGCGTCCTACGCCTCGTCCTGCAAAGCGGACGAGCGACCATTTTCTCTCCTACAGGTGCCCGGAGTGGCAAGTTTTGAGTGCAGCAGGAATGTGCAATAACTTCTGGAGAGGAGATCTCATATATCACCGTGTCAGAGAGGCCAGCTACTATTGGAGGGGAAGGCCTCAATGTCGGCCTCAGAAACAGACAGAGAACAACCACAGGGCTGTTTGGCCTGCGGATACACAGAAAACACTTGCCTTGGAAGAGAAGAAAAAAAAGCAAAAGCAGTTAATCCTGCAGAGAAGAAATGACAGCTGTTGTACAATGTGTTGCAAAAGCCAAAATGTGTTAACTGTTTGCGTTTTATAATGTTGTACAAAATGATGTTGTATAAATATGTATTTTCTTCCACTTTGTGACAGTATTGTGCTTTTCTCTCGTGTTATATACAACAATCCTCTACTCCGCCTTCTACACTGTCCTCTCTGCACTTTCCTGCACACTTTCCTCTGTTGTTTAAGAGTTCATATATTTACTAAACGGACCCTTCATCTCCTCCGGGTGTCCACGGTGTGCCAGGCCTCTCTCTCACTGCCCCCCCCACCTCTTGCAGATACCAAGTGTAAAACCACAGCCAAGGCCGACATCGTGCTGCTGGTTGACGGCTCATGGAGCATCGGCCGTCTCAACTTCAAAACCATCCGCTCCTTCATCGGTCGCATGGTCGGCGTCTTTGAAATCGGCCCTGACAGAGTCCAGATAGGTACTACTGCTATTACTACTACTACTACTACTACTATAACACTATATTGCTGACTACTACAAACTCTAATACTGCCACTCCTAGTATCACTTCTACTACTACAACTATAACTACTTATGTTGCTACAACTACTAATATCACTGCTATAACACTACAAGTATCACTGTAACTAGTACTACTATGACTACTACTATAATAAACTACTACAACTAATACAAATACCTGTACCACTGATACTGTCGCTCCTGCTACTGCAACTACAGCTAAATACTACTAGTAATACTGCCACTAATGCTACCATTACTTCCACAACTTCAGTTATTAATACAACTACTATTAGTGCCATTGCTGTAACTACAACTACTACTGCTGCTTCTACGACTACTGATAATACTGACACTATGCTACTCAATACTGTGAATACTACTAATACCACTGCTGCTATCGGTTCTACTACTATCAGTGCAGTACTCTTACTCCAACTACTACATTGGCCGTAATAACTGCTAGTATTTCCATTGTCACAACTAGTACTATCACTGCTATAGCATCCCTAGCACTACTAAAACTACTACTGCTAATACAACTCATACCCCAAATACTACTATTAAAACTAATACTACAATTCATACTGTTAAGGCCTCTGCCACTACATCTGCTACTATTTCAGGTTACTATTACTACAGAGTTATTAGTATTACTACTGAATTACTGCAACTAATATGACTACAGATACTGCTACTAACTACTGTTCTTCTCTACAACTATTACTAGTATTAATACTATTGCTACTCCTAATATACCTACTACTAATAATACTGCTACTACTATCATGACTGACACAAATACTACAACTATTACTATTGCTCTGCCAGCCAGTGGTGTTGTCGGCCTACTGAGTTGTTGTACTGTATACTGCTGTGATATTACTGTTACAGAGAGACAACAGAGAGAGTCCTCCCTTAATTAAATCTGTTTCTTTGTAAAGAAAAGTGCAATACAGATGTATTTGTTTTATATTATTATGATTATTATGGCTGAAGAGGAAGTTTGGAGATGTTATGTATTCACTGTTTGCTCTCGCCAGGTCTGGCTCAGTACAGCGGAGACCCAAAAACCGAGTGGCACCTTAATGCCCACCCCACTCGGGACTCCCTGCTGGATGCCGTCGCCAACCTGCCGTACAAAGGAGGAAACACCATGACAGGTGATTTAATGCAGTCATACTTTGTTATGATTGAACTTTTATTTATTACATCACATCATGGTTTTATCAAGTGAAGCCCACACTGCATGTTGAAACATTTTGTGAGATTAGCAGATTGCCCCGTCCCACATCCTACAAAAAAGCATGTGAAAATCAATTTAGTGAGTTAACTGTGTCACTGGCTGAAAGGTTTGTAATGCCTTCTCTCTGTGTCATGCAGGAATGGCCCTGAACTACATCCTCCAGAACAACTTCAAACCCAACGTGGGAATGCGTCCAGACTCTCGCAAAATCGGAGTCCTCATCACCGACGGAAAGTCCCAGGATGAGATCGTGTTCAGCTCCCAAAGCCTGAGAGACCAGGGCATCGAGCTTTATGCCATCGGTGAGTGGTCTCTCTGCTAAATTTAAGATGGAGAATGAAAGTGATAGATTATAATCCCAACCCTAACTTCTGGCCACTGGCCAAAGTGACTAGCGGTTTCCCAGTTTACGAGCCAGTTTCACTACATTACCAATCAAACTGGCCAGAAGGATCCTCCAGTCAGTGAATGGTTAGAAACTGAACGCAGACATGTTCCCTTTGTTTTGGTTCTTCAGTTATTCCGGTATGTTGTTTCTCTCAGGTGTGAAAAACGCCGATGAAAACGAGCTGAGGTCCATCGCCACCGACCCCGACGAAATCCACATGTACAATGTCAATGACTTCAACTTCCTCCTGGACATCGTTGATGACCTCACCGTCAACCTCTGCAACAGCGTCAAGGGCCCAGGTAGACGGAGCTCCCGGCGTGGTTTTTCCCGACGGCTGTCCATCTCTCAGTGCCGTGCTATCTGTTTGTATTTTCAAAAGTGAAAATTAATTTGTATGCTTGGCGATTAATCTTGTGGCTTGACTTAATGCACGTAGATGTTACCTATAAAAGTAAGACCGGGTGGGTTTTTGAAGGTCAGTACCATTGCTATTGCCAATAGATATTTTGTGCCTCAGAGTTGTATTATTGTCAGAGTAGAAAAGCCTCTGAACCATCATGGGGCAAGAAAACTCTCCAAAAACCCACCACATCTGTTCTGTAGGTGGAGCTAATACTTTTAATAAACAATTAATACACACGCACAAAAAAAAAAAAAAAAAAAAATCCAATAATAAATCATTTATGTGTATGTGTAGAAAAATCATTATCAAAAACTTTATCAAAAAATAAAATAATAAATGAAATGTGCATGAAAAAACTCTGTTTCTGCTTGAGGAACTTCCATCATATTGACATTATGATATATTGGTTTAACCCTATTTCGCTGTTAATAATTAGCACATTATAAAATACACTTTCATTCAACAAAGGAATGCAGTGAAAGACTATTGTTTTGGATCTGATACTTGATCTGGAGTGAGTTTTAGAAAATGTCTAACAGCACCCAGCCCTGAGCGTGTGAGTTTACCTGGGATCCCCAGGGTGCTGGGTGGAATTTGGAGGGTGAGGCAGTGGGATTTGGGCAGCGATGAGTTAGTCTGACCTGCAGCATGTCCTGAAGTGTTTATATGATGAAACACTTTGACGATGAAAGCTGCTCAAATAAGACCGGAGAGCCTTTCCAATTTGACACCCTTCCAGTTTATTCCTTGAGCACAGCTGAGTCAGATTTACGCATTTTAGATTTACAATTATTGGAGGTGGTGGACGGAAATTTTGTAGCTTCAAACGCCATTTTTACATTTTTAAAATTTTGGTTACCAGGATCTTACAGTCCCTTGGGGTTGTGAAACTTGATCTGCCAGTGAAGGACCACAAGAACCTTCCAAGTAAAGACCTGAACATCACCAAACCTCTCTGACTGACATCAGAGCACTAACGAGCACTGACTAGCAGAGAGAAGACATTATAAAGTCATCATAATTAGAATAATAGATGAGAACAAACAGTTCTGTTATTGTCCTTGAATTGCAGCAAAGTAGGTAGAAAAATACTAAGAGGATCGGCTTCGCTTGGCTGTTGATGAGAGCCAATGAAAAGATGAAAGCGAAGCCAGGACGTGCGGATATTAACTTGAATCCTGCCTGACAATCTTGATTAATTCAGACCGTTGAAAGATGTTATGAAAACAGGTCCAAGCCTCTAATGGAAACTTTCACATTGGAAGCACTTTTTGTCTGTAAATCAGTTTTAAGAGGAAGCACAATGGTGATTTACAGCATGGCCGGGGAAAATATTTTTTTTAAAGAAGCGCTTTGTCAGGAGAGGTGAGATATACAGCGGGGCCGACAGCCCCCTGTCAGAGGAGCGAACATGACCAGGACAGATTTGTGGCAGCAAGGTTCACTGTGTGAAATACTTGACGTGTCGGATCACATTCAGCCCGGCTCTCCCTTCATTTCAGGAGGGGGACCAGAGGCGCCCACCAACCTGGTGACCTCGGAGGTGACCCACCGCTCGTTTCGTGCCACCTGGACGGCGCCCAGCGGCCCTGTGGACTCGTACCGAGTCACGTACATGACCGTGGCTGGAGGACCCACCCAGGAGGTAAACTGAACCTTCCTTGGCCCTTTGCATTGTGCTGTTGAGTTTGAACCTTACCGCATACTGTGTACACCCATACACATAAACACTGCAAACATCCATCATTTAGTCTCAGATTCAGTTTGAAAATCTGCCAGTGGGACAAAATAATCCCATTTATTTCAGGATTTATTTCTGGGAACAAGTATAATTATGTTCAAACAATGCAGAATGAGGCAGATCAGCAACAGTCTTTCACTTATTTGAAGAAAATTGAGTTTTGAATTTTCAATGAAAGATGAAATGACTTGTCACACTAGACATTTTTTTGCAGTGAATGGCCATATATTCTATCCACACCCCATTTACGTAATATCAGAGACGTGGGATGACATTTTGTTGCTACAGCTTGAAAGCATTAATGTGTTAAACTCATTCAAATAATTTTCATCTATTAATTTAAAATCAACCACAAATGAACCGCAGCAGACTTTGCTTCCTGTTTATAAAGGAGGTTGATTGTATTTGGGTCAATATAACTAATCATTTTCAGTTTTATGCTGACAAGACATGGTACAAAGTATTTCAGTGTCCGTAGAACGGTCAGGAACAGTATCAGCAGGTAGTGCGCAAATAGGAGAAAAGGGGGATGTGACTTTGAGGATTAAAGACACATAATTGGCCTTTTTGCCCCTTTGCTCTTCCACCTGGTTCAGAAATGAAGAATTGGCTCTGCGATTGGTTTTCTGGGTTATTCATCTGCCACCCCAAGGAGTTGTATATTTATTGCAAACTGTTGAAGCCTATTTATCCACTGCAAATACAGATAGTAAAAAAGGTGATCAGATGACTTGGACACTTTTCTCATCTAGTCTGTTTTTTTGGGTTTCTCAGTACGGCCGGCCCAGCGTGCATCCTGCCTTAGAAAATTTACTGTTACCATCTGTGGATACTCGACAAAAACTTGGAGATCAAAAGTTGAAAATCTACTTAGCTTCTTGTTTGCTTATTTGTTTCTCGTGGCTCCAATCAGCCCGGGTCAAACTGTAACAAATAACACTTAGTGTTTGTTTTAGCCTGCTTGGAGCACCAGTTGGTGGGGTTTAGAGGTTTGGAGGAGCTCCTCAGAAGAGTTCAGCTAATGTCAGGCAGGCTGTCAGTCACAGAAAAGCAGACTTATTTGAGATTCATATACTTTCCTGTGACTGCTAACCTTTCTGGGGCTTTTTTTTTTGTTATTGTCTTATGTGGCAGGTCCGCCCAGCTGGTATTCCACGCAGGTTAAAACAAACATTTTGAAGTATTTCCAAATGCCCAGGCCTGGATTTTATTCAGCGAGAGAAAGCCCTGTTTATCTGGCTCTCTGGGAATGAAATCTGGATTTCTGTTACGTCCGTGAACCTGCATTTAGTTTACACTTAACCTCCTGTCAGCTCCGTCTTTGAAAACAGAGCACTGGGCCTTTTCCATACTTTGTGCTTTTATTGGCTGTTGTCAGACGGCGACTGTGTGATTGTAATCGGCCTCATCTGAAATCAAGCGGAGAGGAGAGAGGAGAAGGAGTTTCCACCGGGCCTCACATTAAGATCCACCTAGTTTAATGTTGTCAACTCCTCACATTGAGTAGAGATTCCTGACTGTTGAGCCATTCTCTTGTTTCATTTGCTTACATTGGACAGCAGAAAATGCACTGACATGAGCACATATTTGACATGTACATGAGTGACTTACAACCAGTGCAACAAATCCTAATGTATGGACAGCCGGTAACAAGGAGGGCAGGGGTCAAAGCCCTGGCCTGCTGACAGTGACAGAAAGGCAAATGTAAGGTAAAAAAATGAGTGAAGAGCAAGAGAGAAAAATGCACAAATAAGCTGTGGGGCAGTGAGCTGAACTCTTCGTCTTTTTGCGTCATTGTTAAAACATTGTTTACCAGAAGTCCCAGCGTGTAAACCTCCACCAGTGCTGAACGATTCCCAAACCTGCAAAGCTGCAGCCTCCATAAAGATTTATGTCTGTTTACTGTTTGTTCTCCAGGTTCGATTTCCTCACAAAACAGCGTGTGAGGAGATAAAAATCAGCGGCAATGAAGGTCTGTTATCATAAACTGGCCAACTATTTGTGAAGTTCGCGTTACGCTGTATGGTTGGAGTAAAATAATAAAAAGACCAACTTTAGCTCACTGTATTAGGGTTAGCCACCAAATGATCACAAGTATCTGTCTGTAGCTGATACATTTGTCCCAAAACAAGATATCCACCATTTTAAGAACTCAAACCTAGTAGTGCAGTGTGATTACTGCTACTTTATGTAATCTATGTAAGAGTAGTTTGAATTGCAACAGGATTCATACACTGCAAAAAAATATTCATCTTGCCAAGTCTCATCTTCAGTGTTCAAATCTTCCAACAAGGTCAAAAATCTGCCATTGGGATGAGATAATCCCACTTGTTTCCAATGCTGATCAACTTGTTTCCAGAATTTTCTTGAATCAAGTGTCATTTTCTTGATCCCAGTGGGTTCATCTGCCTTATTCTGCCTTGTTTCAACATATTTATATTTGTTCCCAGAAAAAATCCTTAAATAAGTGGAACTGCAATGGAAATAAATGGGATTATCTAATGCTACTGTTATTTTTTTTTTTACCTTGTTTGAAGAAAGAACAGATTAGAAGATAAAATGACTTGTTAAGATGAAAGTCCTACCCAGATCTCTGATTCATCCCATATATGAACATTTTCAAAACGGGAGACTAACATCCGCTGTATCATAACCATGCATTTATCTTTTCAGGTGATGGTTGATGGGACGGTGAACACCGTGGTGCTGGACAACCTGACGCCTCTGACCGAGTACGCCGTCAACGTTTACGCTGTGGTGGGTGAGCAGAGCAGCGACCCCCTGAAGGGCACAGAAATTACCTGTAAGTGCACCGCCTCTTCACCTGTTTGCAAAAAGATCGCAACTACCGAAGCTGCCTGTAGTTACTGTGCTGATGAGCCTGGCTGTGTGTGACCTGACAGTTGATGTGCAATGATCAAACAAGAAGAAGAACGCTTCAAAATGATAGCGGGTAACATTATGATAGATTGCAGATGAACTTGGTTGGACGTCGAAACATAATTTTAAGGGTTCTGGGAGGATGACAAATAAAGGGAAAATAGAGGGAAAAGTAAACAATTAAGTATTCATATTTATATCTGGAAAAAATAAGAAAAAGAGTTCTGTGTCCGTATACAGTAACTTTGGTTGCCGAGCCCCAAGATATGAACGGTGCCAACGTAAAGTAGAGCCGCTTCCTTGTTCACCAGGGTTCAGCAACCTGTTCTGTTCACTTTGAGGTGACCTGTTGTGTTCCCACGCTGAGGATACAGGCTGTGGATGAGTTTTTCACAGGACACTGGTTTCCCTTTCGGGATGACAGACGTGATCAAAGAGCACAGCATCATCGCTCTCCAGCGCCTCACCGCTGTGGGAAAGCACGCCGTTTTCTCCCATAAACAAGTTTTTGAGATAAACAAGTCCATTTCCACGCTCATTATCCTGTTTCAGACACTTTGATGGAACTTGTTTACTTGCTTTGTTTTTTTTCCTGTGGACCTGATCCAACGTCTCTGTTTACAGGACGTATATTTAGCATCTGATCTGAGGCAGAAAACTGTTAAACACCAACAAATTCCCATGATGCAACGCTGTGAGTTGATTCTAGTGTGCGGCTGGTGAACTGGGAAAGCGATCGTGCAGAGCTTTAAAGACACTGAGCGTTGTTTATCATTGCTGTGGTCTTTGCGTATATCTTAAATAAACTGATATAATTTAATAAGGTGTTAAGTGCGCAGCTTTAAGCGCTTTTATTTGCTCATTTGTCTTTTAATGTGTGTTTTATTCGTTCTTAAATGTGTGATTGATTTTTATGATGAGCGTTTCCCGCCGCCACAAAAGCACAACTCTTTGTTTTGTTGTCTCCCACTTGGATCCCACCACCAGCTGTTGGATTGCTGCGGCTTTCTTTACTGTCATTTTTAAGCTAACACTCAGTTAGGTCGTAATGTCCCCGTGTAACCGCTGCCTGTAATCCGTCACTGTGGCTCGCCCGTAAAGTCTGGAGGGTGGGTGCAGTGTGGGTTTGGGCGCGGATCGCCACTGTGCTGAGCCGGCGTCTTCATCTGGCTCTGAAACAAAGTCAGAAGATACATCTGACGATTTGAAACCACACTCTCAACTATATATTCAACAACTTTCTATGTTTCGTTTGGGATGAAACACATTTTATGTGTTGAAAAGTAAAATAAATTGCCATCTAGATGCAAATACAACACATCCTGTTTCAGAGGAATGGCAAGTATTTCGGTGTTAGCGTATTATTGAGATATACGCCAAACTTCTGGGGCGACCTGGTGCCTCAGGTCCATAACATGCACCTTAAACAGAAACAGAAACCTCTACTGTATTAAAACAACTAAAATATATGCTTTGTGTTATACATCTTTAAAGACATTTGATGTCCAAATTTGGATTTAATGACAATATAAACTGGTAAATGATCTGGTTAATGTGCCTGCTTGTGTCATTAGCCTATTTCTGTGCCTAGAGCTGGTCCAAATATTGACAGGGTTTCCATGGGGGTCATGGAATTTATGGAAAGTCGTGGCCTATTCCAGACAGGGAAAGTCAGGGAATTCATTATAATAATAATATAATCTCAATCTTAAAAAAAAAACACTAGCTAGTTATTCATCAGGCACCATATTTGTTTTCAGTTGTGTTCACATTATGTTTACTTCTCCCACAGAATGAAACATAATAATAAACTGTATGTGTTTGTCGTCCCTCAGTGCCGCTGGCAGCCGTGGAGAACATGAGGGTTTATGATGAGACGATGAGCACCATGAGGGTGAGGTGGGACGCGGCAGACGGCGCCACAGGCTACCTGCTGCTGTACAAGGCCATCAACGCAACACAGCCTCAGCTGGAGAAGGAGGTAAACGACTCAAGATAAGATGTTGAAGGGGAAACTGGGTTGGTGCAGTAGAATATAGCACATAGGCACTCTGTAAACATGCACAATCAACAGTTTCAATGTGTTAGGTACAAAATATGAATGTATGGGAAAATGAATGAATTACATTATTATTATTACTATTAAAGCGCATTGTAATGCATGTTAATGATGGACTATGAGTGTGTAAACTAGCAGCAATGATGAAATAGATGCATGCACATACGCATGCACACAAATATGTCTACACATACACACACAAGCACATGTGCACACACTGACACTCATGTGCACACTCCACATGTGCAGACACATACATACAAAGACATACAGACATTC